>CABFOQ010017988.1:1099-23948 GCA_900660455.1 Gephyroberyx darwinii | reverse complement strand
TGGGGGGGGGGGGGGGGGGCGGAGCCAACGTCCTGCTGCAGCTGTCCATGGTTGTCGAACAGAGAGGGGCTGGGTACGTACGAGATGCAACCATAGGCACATCAAACTATCTGAAATTACAACCCGCTGGAATACTTATTCCTGTAGTGTATCAACGCCGTCTGAAAGGTGAGCCTTCTCATGCATTTCCATTATTTTTTTCCTCGAGATTTTGTCCCCTGCCCTTGAAATTTACTGCTGACGATCCAGTCCTCTGTTGCACCAAGAGCAGGCCAGGAAGCAAACCAACATGGATGCTGTGCGCTATAGCAGTGCTGCTGATGATGCTGGTACAGAGATTAATGCCGAGCATCGCACTCTCAGAGTCTAATCCGGTCATATAGACAATCTACACGGGGTTACGATTTGTAGCAGGTGGATTTCTAAACCATTGTCAGAACAGAGTGGGTCATGTTTAAAACATTTGAAATACATAGGGGCTCAAATAGCCTAGCGGCAATTCATCTGTGTCAAGATGACATCCTTTTGGAAGCAGTTGTATTCTTGGAAATGGCTTTACCTTTTTACCACTAGTGCGTCATTTCGATAAATCTTGCTCTGTAGCAGCATGCAGGGCTGTATGGACGTCAATTAATGATTCACTTGCAGCAGCTGAGACATTCAGGGATCCTGGCGAAATATCAGTATTTACAATCATATAGGAATGTAACTGGACACTATTTATATTATCGTGCAATGACACTGAGACACCATAGGTCAGGGACATGTTGTGAATCAAGCATTTTGCCTTCATGGCTTTTTGACATCTTGTACCTATTCCACACATTCTTGTTCATTCCCACAAAGCCGGTATGTCAGTTGTATCTTTGGAAGCAGGCAGTGTTTGACCAGTTGTCTGTAGTCAGGACCATTCTGTCACACAGACATCTTGTATCAGCACTTTTGATATATTTGTGTTGATCTGAGTTCAAATTGATTCACAGTTCAGTTGATTTTTTTGAACAGATGTCTATCTTTCTTTTTTTTTTTAAATGACACTCGTAACAGCATGCCTGGTCCTGTAGGATTATTCATCAAGTATGACATACCAGTAGTTACAGTCAGACCACTGCATTTGCTTTTCTTTTTCTGAGCTCAGACTGTACACGTGAGGCATAATGGCTGAGCAGCAGAGGCAGCGCTCTTTGTCCACTGCTGGTGAATCTCTCTACCATGTGTTGGGAGTTGACAAGGTGGCCACACCTGATGATATTAAAAGATCTTACAGGTGAGGCATCTTCCTGCACCATAGCCTAACTCATATAAGCACCACAGCACGGTGACCACACATTGTGATGAAATATATATATATATATATTTGATTGTCATGTTTGTACCTTTTTCCATAGGAAATTGGCATTGAAGTTCCACCCTGATAAGAATCCTGACAATCCAGAAGCAGCAGATAAGTTCAAGGAGATCAATAATGCTCATGCGATTTTGAATGACCCGACGAAGCGTAACATTTACGACAAATATGGCTCTCTGGGATTGTATGTGGCTGAGCAGTTTGGAGAGGAGAATGTTAACACATACTTCGTCCTGTCAAGCTGGTGGGCAAAGGTAAGACTGGAAGATGGCCTGGATCAATTATTCTTTATTATAGCCATTTCTCCTTTCTATAACTTTGCTTTTTTCCCTTTTTTTTCCTTCTCATCCTTCATTCATACACTTAACCTCTGTCTCTCAATCTTTGTTTCTTCCCCCACTCCCTCCTCCCCCGAACCGTACTGCAGGCATTGTTTGTATTCTGTGGCCTGGCCACTGGCTGCTACTTCTGCTGTTGCCTGTGTTGCTGCTGTAACTGCTGCTGTGGAAAGTGTAAACCACGGCCTCCGGAGGGCCAGGAACAGGAGTTCTACGTGTCCCCTGAGGACCTGGAGGCCCAGCTGCAATCTGATGAGCGAGGTGAGACTGAATGGAAAGTCAACTCATTTTTTGTCACCCGTATTTTGACACTCCCACTTTGCCACTCCCATTTTTGGAGTCATTTGAGAGTTGTTGACAGGTGAAAGTTCATTACAAATACTGAAAATTGTGTTCCTGTTTGTCAAACAGAGGCTGGCGGTGACCCTATTATGCTGCAACCATCAGCAACAGAGACAACCCAGTTAACATCGGACGGTCATCATTCCACTTACCACACTGACACCGGCTTCAACTAACCGTGCATTTCCTTCTATCCTGGCCTGCGGCCCTGCCTGCTTCCCTGCTCCACCGTAACAAGATGAAAGAGAGGGTCAATCTGTTTCAACTTCAGAAAGAGAGCCGTGTACAGGAGAGGGACAAGTGAGCATGGCCCACGAAAGGAACTAATGAAGACACATCCCTTGCACCCTCCCTGATTGGTCCGCTACTCCTTTCCTCCTCCCAATATAAGAAGAAAAGAGAAAGAAAAAGATTGTTCCCCCTTTGTATTTCTTGGCCTTTAACCACACAATTCGCCTACCCCACTGTCCCTTTCCCATATTTTGCATCATGGTGTAGCATGCACTGTTTAAAAAACATTGTCTCCAATTTTCATTTATCTTTTGCAACATTTTTACTTTGAGACATTCATAATGTTGGTGCATATGTATGTGCAATATGTTCATATGAGTGTAGTTCGCTGGGGGGTAAAGTTTACTTGATGTTTTATGCTAAATGAATAAGAGAGGCATGGCTCAGGGAGGCGCTGGATAGTGAGATGTGTTTATGTTGTCTTCGGTGGTGTGTGCCATCATTAAACCTTCAACAATGGAGTTGTTATATACTAGTACAGTTTTCAGTTCTGGTTTGCCACCAACAATGTATTAGTTCAAAATGCCACTTCCTTTACTCCTGCTATTATCAGACCTATTGCCTTTGGCACCATGTTTGTCTTGACTGTGCTCCCCTGAGGATTTTGATTCTGAAGGATGAAGTTGTTAAGGCACAGGTGCTTTATTTGCAGTTCATCATAAATGGCTGCAGGCATCATAGTTTTACCTACGTTTTCGAGTGGTCTTGGCTTTCCCTTCTACTGTCCATATTTGCAAGTACTTTCCCCATGTTTCCTGCACTACTGAACAGGTTATCGTGATAACTAGTTTCAAAATAACTCCTTTTGTTATTGGTTTATACTTGCTTGAGTTATTCATAGAATGTGGGATCTTCATTTTTGTGAAATTCTACAACGAATTCCCGAATTAAAAGCATAAGCTTATAAAGGAATCTCAAAAGTATTGCGTTGATTACCAACTTTTAAATTATGTTGTTTTTCATCAAAGACAGAGGATTAATTCTTCAGTTCTCCTCTTGTTTGATAAGGCATCTAGATTAAAGGAAAACTTAACCTAGATACTGCTGTATCTTAAGTTTATATCAATGGCAAAACTAATTCAATAGAGACAAAGATCGAGGTTGAAGGACCTTCGTTCCAGTTATTTTGTTAATGTAGGCATTGATCTTGTGCTCTTGTACTAGTACCTCTCTCTTCATTTGTGAAACACTGTTGCTGAAGCCAAGGACCATAGCCCAGGCAATCTAGTCATCGATAGGAACAACATCTATCACTGGCGACTGGTTCAGAGGGTGACATTGTTTTAATTCTGAGCTGTCTTGAATATTTTTAGTAGTTAATGTGTTGGCGGGGGGTGACATTTTAAAGTCTTCATAGTTATTTTTGGGGTGAGAGCTGCTTACAGAATATCCATAAGGACTTGTTTTAAGCAGTGAAGAATATTACCATTATCTTTATCCTTGTGTTTTGAACTGAAGTCTGATGACGTTGACTTTTTGTCCAATGCTGTGATTGTTAATCATTGTTGAATTTTTAGAATCCGTGTAGAGGCATAAGCTCACAAGGCATATCATCTGTGAGCTAGCACTACAGGCAGCTCTGAATAAAATGACTCAAGATTTTTCATTCCACTGAATATGCATATATTGCCACGCATTTGCAAATTGCCATAATCCATGATCATCCCTTCCACTTTGTCAGTTCATAACTGCTAATAATGTGTTTCAATGGTTTACAATCAGTGAGCTCCTATTGCCCACCCTCTGCTATTAATGGTATGGGTGTTGACCTTTTACGATGTTTCCTGTAACCCTTGATGAAACATAGATGTACCTGTCATGGCTTTTTCATTGAGATACTGGAAAATGCTATACTGTAAATGTTCTAAGTTGAATGCAATGTGTGTTCAGAAAAAACTATAATGGATCAATGATCAGGAAATGGCTCCATAAAAATGTCTTGAGACAACATAGTATATAGTGTAACTATAGTGAAATGGTTAAATTGATGCATTTTTGGAATTTTATTTATTTCATATTTTGTCTTGTTTCAAATGATGATTGGCTATAATTTTAAATGGTATAGTGTTGTAATGTGACCATTAAATTTAGCAAGGAATGGTTTAATGGTTGAGGTCGCTTGTACATACACTTGGCCCATATAAAGTATAAATCTTGACGTTTATGTTGTAGCATGGTAATTGTGTGTCTGAAAGAAAACAAATGGATCATTGATCTGATTTGCTGTTGTTGAATAAATGTTCCTGAACATTTTGGCTTGTGTCTTTGGGAAATGTGTTGATGTCATTATATTCAAGAGAATGTGAGGTAGGGGATAATAATAACATGGGTTTAGTTTTAACCTCAATTTCGATAGCTGCAGAAAGCTTGAATCTTGCAATCGATAGTCTATATCAATATTTCAGACATGAACCCAAATGTCAGCAACAATACAGATGAAGCACATAAAGATTATTTTTTGCCTTTATTTGACAGTTAGCAGTAGAGAAACACAGGAAAGAGTGGGTGAGAGAGGAGGGATGACATGCGACATAGGTCCCAGGCTGGATTCGAACAGTTATGTGGTATGGTATTTGAAGCACTAAAGGTTTTGATTATAGTGTTATATTTTGGCTGGTATGGTCTTTGCTTTTTCTAAAATAATAACCCATATTGAACTAAATGTCTTTTAATCAGGCTATCAGAATGGCCCATAGTATCAGAGATAGTATGATAGTATCAGAGATAGTTGATACACTTTATTCGGTTCCTGCACAGGAAAACTTGAATTTACCTGAATGTGTTTGCATGTACAAAATATACTAAAAGAAATGCACATTGGTGGTGGATCAGAATCTATTTGTGGACTGGTGTGAAATTTTCTCTCTTAGTTTTCCTACAAACAGTATATACCAGCATGTACTTGCACACACAAACATACAGCTATAAAGTATCGGTCTGCTGTTGAGGGATGTTAAAATCATTCACATTATACATATCATGTATAGTTGATCCAAACATAAAATTATGAATAACCTTGTATGGGTTAAATTGGGCATGTTTTCTTAATTATAACAATTATTGTAATTATCACAATTATAACATCTCTGAGATGAATGCACATATTTTCTTTTGACATTTGTGAGGTTGAAATTATATGTTGTAGCAGAATGTTAGGGGCAGTCTGTACCAGTTTTAGAAGTCTTTAGCTAAAATAATCTGAGTAATAATCTAAATAATAATCTGAGTAATGGGCAAGAAGTAAAAAGGTTTTACTCATACCCACATTAAAATCTCATCTTCAAATCTGAATCAAATTTTGCACCTTTAGATAGATAGATAGATAGATAGATAGATGGCTCTTTATTGTCCCCGAGGGGAAATTGCAGTTTGCAGCAGTACAAAACAAGAGAGAGGCACACATCACTATACAATAAACAAATATAACTAAGTATAAAATATGTTGATGTACTGCTGTATTGTTGTTTATCTCAGTGTAATGTAATCTATGAACTTTTTGTGCACTTTCTCAGACAAGTGAGAAAGATTTGCTAGTACTCTACAGTGTGGTGGTATAATTGGCCAGCAGATGGAGACAACTCTTAAATCTCATCAATTTACTGTGGAGTGTTACAGATATAATTAGAATTACAGAACATTTTAAGTTTGGTAATAATCAGTTTGATGTCAGCCCACATACTGAGCCTGTCTTGTTCTGTGTTAAAGGTTATTCAAATAATTTGGTTATACACACTTTTCTCAGCAATGGGGAATAATCAAAAGGGTTGTGCAGTCTTGTTTCTAGTAGCAACAAAATATTGATTGCATAGACCTATAATTTTCTGACTTTGAAAAAGTTAGTTCAGTTAGTTCAGTTTCGATTTTAAGGCCCTACTTCTAACTTTTAAGGCTCTACATAGTCTGCCCCCCAGTTACATCACTGAGCTTCTAACCCCCCATGAGCCAGAGCATAACCTGAGATCTCCAGACAGGGCACTTTGACCGTCCCAAAGTCCACACTAAAGACCAAAGGTGATCGGGATTTTGTCATCAGGGCTCCCACGCTTTGGAACGCCCACTTTTATGAAAAGGCCTTTTTTTTATGAAAAGGTCTTCTTTTTATTCTCATTGTCTTGTTTTATTGTTGTCACATGCATCTTTTACCTAAGATTTTATTTTGTATTTGTATTGTTTTAAACCATAATGTAATATTTTCTTCTATTATTTTTATGTTACTACTGTGCTCTGTTTATTCCTTAAGATTTTATTGCGTTACCTTTTAGTCTTTGCTTTTATTATTTCCTGTTAAGCACTTTGTAACTGTTTTTGAATATACAAAAGTTTATTATTATCATAATAAGAATTATGATTATCATAAACATCATCATACCATCATCATCATCATCATCGTCATCGTGGCCAGCTGTGTTTCTCTCTGTGTGTAAATGTCTCTCTGCACTGACCAGCTGGATGACCCTGTGCTGCGTCCTGTTGGTTTCTAACTGATCTGGCACAGCAGGTAGTAATTTAGCCGCTAGCTTGTAAATAGACTCCGAGTTGGAAGTAGTGGCAAGAATGAACCGGCAAGGTAAGATCGTCTGTTACTCGTACTGTTAACTTACACAAATGATGCGATAGTTTTAGTTTCAGCGTGTTTAAATTGGCAGGGAGGTGAGACGCTCTGTAACGTTACTCACAATCGGAGTTCACACCGTAAACACAAAACAACATCGACAGCTCATTTTAATGGAAATGGATGATATTAGAGTAACCAGAGATTTAATCGTGCCCTGTGTACATTTACACCTCAAAATGGTTACCGTTTTGTTTTATCACTAATTCAATTAGTTACACTTGAGGCTGGCTAACGTTTAGTTTTGTGTGCAACAGGTAACGTTAGCTAACTAGCTAGCTAGCTAGCAGCAATGATGGAGAATTCAGCACTACGGACAGTGCCGTCGTTGCCATTATTGCTACCCAAAGTACTTTTATATTTGAAAATATAATACCTAACGAACGTTACTACCTATTAATAACTAATACCTATGCTACTGCCAAAACTGGGACTGCTACTGGGACTTAAAAACTTCTTGGAGTTTCTTACTGTCCCTACATGTCAACAACATGCGCACTTTTGAAATACAAAATCTGCCTCAAGTATTGTCCTGTTTCATTGGTTCTACACGTCACTCACATATTGTAAAATAACCTTCTCTTGTGGATTTCGTAGTAGTTCATATTGAAATATAAACAATGTTTTATTTTTCTCTTTGCATCTTTTTAAGGTTTTGGTGGGACCTCAATGAACCCCTCTATGGGGATAACAAGAAATGGAGGCTCACCCTCAGATCTAACAGATGAGGATGTAGAAGATCTAAAGTTTGAGCTCACAAGGGTAATGTCACTCTTGTTTAATAATATTGTAATAAGGTAATATTTGTCACAGCATCTGCAGCTTTCAAATGAGTAAAATGTTTTATTTTCTACTGCATAGGTGGAGGATGAAATTCAGACTTTGCGGCAGGTACTTTTGGCCAAAGAGAAATATGCAATGGACATAAAGAGACAACTGGGTATGAACCCTTTGAGTAACATCAAACAGAACCTGGCCAAAGGCTGGCAAGAAGTCCAAACCTCAGCCCCGTAAGTGCATCCTCATATATATTAATAACATGGCTTTTATTACAATAAATACACTAGTAAGATCCTACATGGACTGATGACACTGGAAGGCGCCACCACACTCTCACGTGGCAGTTTTGGTTTAAACCGGCCCCGCCTTCACACTGGCTGAACATTTGCCACACATTGTCTCAGTGTGATAGGGTTACATAACCATGAAATGCACACTCACGACTGTCTCTCTCTTAAGTCATGATGATAATCTGTCAATCTGTACATGTTTTTCTCTCTTTTTTTCAGATATCTCACAGCCTCTGCAACTTTGGAAGACATCAGCCGCTCCAACATGTGAGTGTTGGTTGTCATGTTTTCATCATATCTTGAAAACATTACACACAGCATTAAATGAAGCTCAAGTTTCCCAAAACGTGTTGCCCTGAGCTCACATGCCGGAGAGGGAGCTTTTCTAAGGAACAAGTGATGGGATTTTCCAGGTCAAATAGGATCATTGCCCTGTTAATAGCATAATAGCCTGACTTAGCACAAGGAGCAGCAGTATTAACAGGGAGCAGGAGGACTGGCCTGCTTCATTTGTTGGGAACAGAGTAGACAAGGGATCTTCTGCAGCCAGATGGATAATAGCTACTGACGTGTGTTTGCATGTGTGTTTACATGTGTGTGTGTCTGTGTGTGTGTGTGTGTGTTGACTGTTTAATTTCTGTTGTGTGTTATGTGTCATCTTATACCTTTGTGTCTGCTATATATTGTGTCCTTGCCCATTTCTGAAGGGTCATGGCTGTGATGGTAGTTTAGTGATTTTCCTCCATTCAGGTTCTGAACCCTACTGTAGTTCAGCATGAAGGACAGACTGGGTTGCCTTGATATGTGACTGTTAATAACTCTCAGAATGAGTTAGGGCCAGTACAGTTTAACACCCCTTCTTGATAAATATATGTAATAGCAAAGCCAATCTGATGATTGTTGATCTGTATTTGAATTTGTATTTTCTGCCTGGATGGGTGTAGGTATAAGACGACCCAGGATACTCTCTCTCATGCAGGCCAGGTGACTTCTGCCGCTCTGTCCACTATGGGTGTGGCCATCACCAGGAGACTGGCAGAGATGAGGTACCCTCAGAAATGGCTGATATCCTATTACTCTCTCTAATGGTTCATAACGTTCCACTTTTATTAAAATTGCTCACAATTGTGCTCCCATTTTCTGTGTTTCTGTTCCTCTAAAAAATAGTTCTATTGCAGTTTTCATTTTTGTTCTGTGAACCATTTCCTACCCCAGTCTGTATCTAATCTAAAACACTGGTGCAAGTGATTTTCTGAGTCAGGATCAGAATTGGAATCAAGTTATTCAGCAACTACAATACATGTAAAGTAATTGTCATAGTGACATTGGTGCAGGGACAACTAAAGTAACAATGACAACCTAACATTCATCACTGTGTGATAGCATTCTATTACTTTGTGCACTCAAGCAGCAGAGCCATATTTTGATTCATGATTACGTAACGTTTTCCATTTGTAATTTAAACTCAACATAATGTAAATATACATAAATATACATACAGTTGATCAAACAAGCTTTAAGTTGTATCTTTAACAAGTTCTTAGATACAAAATGACTTTATATAAAGTTGTAAGTGCTGTATCTGCAGATTCACCCCTCATATTTCAGCCCTCACTGTTCCTCACAACACATGTCCTGAACATATGGTAGTGTGATCTTTCAGAGGACATCCTTTTAGTAGATCTCCTCCGGTCTCCTGTCCTTGTTTATCCAGTAAACAGAAGTCATAATCCAACCACACCAGTACATCTGAAGTTGAACAACAATAGCTGATTAGCCTGTTTTTCTCAACCATGTGAAAACATAAGTTGCTATGATGTTATCTGTGCTTGACCTGATGTTATCTGTCTTTATCTTAATGCTGCGAACTCAACAGAGCTCTGCCTCTCCCAAGCCCACCTCGGTAAGACTGATTAGCCTCATTGCAATAAAACTAAATAGACTCAACTATGTGTTATCATGTGTTCCAAATAGTGTGCTTGAATGAGTTTTAAACACGGGGAGCTGTTAGATCATTGTGTAGTTCAATTTTAATATGCTGTCTATGAAATATGAGTCATAAACTATCTGAGCCAAATTAAAGGAGTGAAGTAAAAACATTTTTTATGCTGCTGCTGATTCTATTGATGTTCTTGTTTTTTGTGCTTTCCTACTCACTCTAATGCTCTAACTTCCTTCGCCCTTCTTTCTTTTCTTTCTCTCTATTGTGCTTCCTGAACCTGACACACAGCCACTTGAGCCACACCATGAGTGTGCCAGCTATGAGGTAAAATACCAAGCATGTTTGGCTCTAACGTCAGGTAGATTCCCACTTTTACTGTTTACTGATGTCTGTGAGTGGTTCTCTTAGGTATGTCTCTGTGTTGAATGGCATTCAAGTTCAGTTCCTGAAGTTTCAAAGAAAAAATAGATTATCATCCTCCCAGTACTACATGTGAAAATGCACTTTCAGTAAAGTACTCTTGTGTAATTTTACTTTGTAAGTCAATAGGGAAATTGGACAGGAGAAACTCCACTAAAAGTACATCTTATGCTTTTTGGAAAATATTGTTCAAAACCCCAAAATGACAACTAAAACATGAAATCTGAGTAACCTAGCATAACACAACGTAACAGTGATACAATTTAACACAAAATGAAACAAGACCGGCTATGTTTTTGCGCACTAAATTTTTTTATTTTATTTGAATTTTACACCCTAAACATAAATTTCTATAATTTTCTCTTCACTTTGAAAGACTATATTACTTTTATGTCAGATAAAAATCCAAAATCACTGCATTTTCCAATCACTATTTTGAAATGCATCAAAGTATGCAGATAGTCCTGAGGTTAACAGACATTTGAGCATGATTGCATACCACCGAACATGAGGATGAAAGTCAAAATGAGCTGACACCTCAAGTGAATATTATAATTTGTCTTCACATTTCCCTGTAGACATTCCTCTACATTCAAGTCTTTTGAAGAAATGGTTGGAAATGTGAAGGTTAGTTTGTCAGAAGAGTACATAGTGCACATTGATTTGATTGAATTAATATTGATTGCCTGTATCCTTATCCTGTATCTTCAAATCCCACAGGAAAAGGTGACTGGCAGTCGGACAAATGATGGAAACACCTCTGGGTTTTAAAGAAGGTCCTCACGGAGTAGCTCACGAGATGGACCCTTCTAAAACACCAAAATGAGTTTTTCTTCCATAACTTGTAATGTTCCTTTACTCCCTTGACCCAGTGAGCTTGACCGTTGTCATTTCTGACTGTTGTATTAACATGACTATTAGGAAGCATGAAGTGTGTTATGCATAACGTATTTAAAGGTACATTTCTAAATAGTCTTTTAATGTGTTGGTGTTCCTGCATGTTGTTTAAGTGGGATTTAAGAGTTATTTTATTTTGAAATATAAGTGTAGTAAACGCTTCAGTGTTTGAAATACGTTCAGCTCCTTGGAATATGCATTCACTGACGTTAACTGTGACTTATATCATATCCTATTTTTTCAACAGGAAGGAATTCCACTAATATAAAGTATTTTTGTACTTTCAGATTTTTCAATTAAAGTCAGTTGAATGGTGTGTGGCTTTTTTTGTCACGTCTTTGAGGGCTGTCCAATGGGAAAACCTTAGGACATAATACCTTTCTCAGACAAATGTTTGAGAATGAATGTTGACATTGGGTCCATCCGTCGTAAAATCCACTAGGGAGAGCTAACCAAACCAAGTTACATTCATAAAGCTAATTAAAAGTCAATGCTTGGGTGAGTTAGAAATAAAAGAAAAAAGATACCGTTCCCTGACCGGGAATCGAACCCGGGCCGCGGCGGTGAGAGCGCCGAATCCTAACCACTAGACCACCAGGGAAAGCTGAGAAAAGGCGTTGTAGGAGTATTTTTCTGTGTGATATTATGATACAGTAGTATTGCAAATTTTATTCTTGATTTGTTTTAATCAACTTTTTATGAAGGGTAGTCCCGGTCTTCACAACAGTTAATTTAACCAAACTTCATCACTCATACTTGTGCCGCTTGACCATGACCAGGATTGGTGTTTGTCATCCCAAAACAGTCATATGCTACATAAGGTTACTGGTTTAAAACAACAAAAAAAAACGTGTTGCAGTGTGTTGTAACACTTCATATTTGATTACTATCCGTTAAAATTCAAATATGTACTCAACATTTATGCAATGGTGTGGTACCGCCGCTTAAAAAAAGCAACCCATGTTGCTTACTAATTGCATTTGGTTAAGGCATTAATCTGCCAGTTCGCTCTTAAAGCAGCTGAGGTCAGGCCGGGAATAGCTAGCATACCAGTTGACGGAACTATTGCTGGTCTAACCTGCCTGGTGGAGAGAAGCTTTTCCAATGCATCGAATCGTGTCACCGAGTTCCTTTATAACATAACTACGGGGCCCCTGAGTGCCCACATCATACTTTCTTTCTAGAACGTGCGCGCATTTTACTAAAACGAGCACACGAACTAGAAAAAAAAAAATGACGTGCCTACTCAGGGGCTCAGGACAGAACAACAAGCAGCACGTTCCTTTTCCTCGAGCTGCCCAGCTGCTCCGCCCCCAGGTCACGCCAGCGCTCTCCCAGCTGATATAAAGCCGCTTGGCCGATCTCTGCGTTAGATCTGAGTTGACAACACCTGAGTGTAGTGACCGTAAAGGGTCCCTATAGATAATTTACCCACAAATGGGCCATAATAGTAATTAACATTTCTTCAACTTCAAGCCTTGCCGTCCGCACCTTAACCGCCTTTGGTGCTAACGTCATCAGCCTAACCTACAGGGTAACTATACTAAAAGGTAGGTTTAAGTAATAAGGGAGCAATTTATCAGCATTATTATTTGTGTAAGTTATCTATGACCTTCTGATTTTAATATTTGAACGGATATCCTCAAAAAGTTCCTATCTAGTAGTAAATTGCATCTAGTCTCGTTCTCAAAACTTCTGTCTTCTCCCTCGGTTTTCTTTTACGTTTTGAACACCAATCAGAGAATACAACGTACATGTTTCGTAGCAGTGTACTAGACTGGTAGGTAGAGGTAAATGGTCTCTGGATTGGCTGGATTATGCTACAGTTGTCGTTTCTGTTCTTTTGTAGCAATTTGTCCTCTGGAAGGGCACCAATGCACACAAACAGTAGAATTTATTTCCCACTTGTACTTCCACTTGTATAACTGGTAAGATTGCTCACCTGTTCACCCTGTAATTGTTCTGTCTAGGCTATGTAGTGCAGACAAGTATTAGCCTGGTCCTTGAAAGACCCACAGCCATCTGGTGCTTGGCTGGTGTTAAGAAATACAGCATTTAACAGAGTCCCAGGCTACAGGCAGAAATGTAGTTATGAAAAAAAAAATTAAGCATATAAGCACTCCTGTATAACGTGGATATTTGGATCATGGATGTCATCCTAGCCATGACATTGGACTTAATTCTTTCCAACCACTTGCATGGTCACGCAGTCAGCCCATGCACTAGGCTCAGTTTTCTGGTGGGCATGTGGAGATACATACACACACACACACACACACACACACACACTCCAGTTATTTGAGTCAGGGGAAACCAGATTCCCAGTACCAGCTGCTTCTGCTTTAGTGCTCTGAAGTAACGGCTGGTGGAATGGAATAGAGCAGAGTGGATGAGTGCAAGCCTTCCTTGAAATGTGTCCAGAGTGACACATTTCCTGTGAATGCTGCCATGGCAGTCCAGATGTGTCCTCTCAGTCACCATTTCCTCTGAGAGAACACATGATGATAAAAAAAAACAGAAAAAAGAGAGAAAGTTTAGCAGCAGCATTTTTTTCACTTTGTTTCCAACCTCATAATAACTGTGCCACCTATTTTCTTATGTTTTTTTTCAAGGTTACCATTTCCCATCTTTGAGCGGTTTTACACCTAAGGTCGGAGAAAATGGCAGCAATTCCATCAAGTGGCTCCCTCATTGCTACACATGATTACTACAGAAGTGAGTGAAATGTGACCTATATGCATTTATTTCTTATTCTTATCTTTTTGCTTGTTTTCTTTCTGCATCCCGAGCCAAATTAGTTTTTCCTTTGGAAGCCTGTTTGTTTTATCTGTAAGGTATTGATTTTTCCACTGAAATGAAATATTATTTGTTCCAGGGCGCCTAGGGTCCAACTCTAGCAACAGCTCCTGTGGTAGTTCTGAGTACACAGGAGAGGTCATTCCACACCACCCAGGTATGAAAAGGACAAGTAAACAAATTTGAAACAATATATTCTTAAATCGTCCTTTGCCTGCCTGAGTTCTTGTCTGACATTCACTTGGTTCTCCATAGGACTTCCACGGCAGGATTCTGGCCACTGGTGGTCTTCATTTTTCTTTGCAAAACAGAACCAGCCTGGCATGCAGAATGGATCTGAGTCTAATAAGTGAGTCTATAAATATGTGAAACCAATCAACCTAAAATAAATTGGGTGCTGTTATAGGCTCACACATGTAAATTGTTCTGTTGCAGGAACGGAACCTACACAGTGACCAACGGTCAGGTGACCTGCATCGCCAAGGAAATGGTTCTGAAGAGGCAACGCAGTGAGAGTATTGATCAAGAAAAGTTTGAGCCAACAACCCCTCCACCAACTTCCTCCTAGACGCTATTCCCTAGAGCCTTCCCCGTCCTGTAACCCCCTGCTGCGCCTGGCTCTCCATGACATAGTCTAGTATTGGAGATGGAGATGATGGTGGCTGGTTTTTATACCTGTAGCAAATGGAGGTTGCTTTTCCTCTGTGTTTATATATAGTATCTTTTATCATGACCAAAAAAAAAAAATTCAAATGTGTAAAATGTTTTTTCATTCTTTCCCTTGTGACATGATGCTTTTTGCTGTTAAATAAAATTCTTGCAGCCAGTTCTTATGTGTTGCATTGTATTTTATTGATTATTTTTCATAAACTGGTTGCCAAGACTAAAGTTAATTTACAAGTAGTTAATTGATTTTACAGTGTGCACATTATATTGTTGTATCTTTTGGTAATTCTGTAGGTCTGTTCATGTGATCCACACAGTGGGCAGAATGACTGTTTTATGTTTTATAACACAAGATAACCAGTGTAGCCTGTTTACCAAACCAACCTAATCTGTTTAGCTATGATATAATTAGCAACTGTTAATACACTGGTTAATACGGCTTACATGATGCCTCACCTGTACTTGAATATCGGTCAACCACTTATAACTGGCAGACTGTCAGTCACTGTTCTCAGGTAAAGGTTATGCCAGTTAACAATTATGTTGAAACCCAATTATATATGTTGCATTCACATGCTTTGGCTGGCTGTTTCTCTGATTCTCTAAATTAATTTGAAACATTAGCTAAATTCAAGTTTTATTTGATGGTAAAGATATGTTGGTCCTAATATCTTGAGATATTTCTGAGAGATCACTTGTCAGTTAGATTTTACAAGGTGCTTTGTAATTGCTCAGTTTTTTTGGAAATAGTTGCATTTTCATTATAAATATAACATGCTGTGTGTGCATGCACAATTTATGGACTATATCATGTGCTGACAGAACTATAACTGGCAAGGAATCAACTATATTAATTCATATTATTATGTAGCAGGTACAAGTTGCCAAGTTACTGTCATTAGGTAGAACTAATATCTCTCGGGAAAATTTGAAATAATACCTAGGGAGTATTTTGCAATCTGCACACTGGCAACTAAGAATAGATTGAACCAAGTCTGGATACAGAGTAAACAATTCTGTTGTACAGCGTTTGGATCTAAGTATACATGACTTTTGGCTTTTAAAGAGCCAAAGACAGGGTTTATGTTTTGAGTTCATGAGTGCCAGAGCTTCAAGCAACTATGCCCATTCACGTGACCCCTCTCCCTGTGTGTTTCACTCACCAGCTAGCCCCCTCTAAAGCTGCCCTATTCCTGGCAAAGCATCAGAGACCCACTTGTGTCTAAAAATGTCCTGTCTTCTGAACCAAGTACACTAACCCACTTCACAAACACAGGAATCTCCCATCCTGCAGCTGAGCGTGTGCTGTGGCAGGTGTCGTGTTTTTATCACCTCAGAGGATATTCAAGGTTTCTCTGTGCAAAAATATGCAGGACACAGTGAAGGACAAACAAACAAGATAGTCACGGTAACCATAACCACAACCACTAAAGAGTCAGAGAAAATGCAGTAGTGATGATAGATGCAACAATAACGCTGGACAGTGCTGCAGAAAGGGACAGCGTTTACGAGCTTGAATTAACAAATGGAGATGCAAGTCAGTTGTGTGTTTTATCTTAAGAGTTTTCTCTTTCAGAGTTGTAAGTTTGATTCAATACACTGATAGATTTCATGGAAAGTAATAAATAGAATACTCAACCCAAAGAGAAGCAATGGATAAACTGCAAGTGGAAATGGTTCTCTGTTGAATTATTTCAGCAATAAAATAAGTTGCAGTTTCTTTTTTTTTAATGTGGGTGTAAATAAGTGGTGGGTGATAGTGTTATTGAGGATGGGTGTCCAGAATGTGAGCATTGTCATGAATAAGAGGCTGTTATGAAAGTGGACTGTTGGGGCATAGTCTTTTTTTAATCAACCGCTGATCAGTTATAGTGGGATAGTCCCCCGCAGCACTACTGTACATTGCTGAGCTCAGAGATAAAAGGGGAATCTGGGGCAAAGGCAGCCGTGCCTCTGATCCTCTGAGCCTCCTCTGGCCCATGCCAGGACTCTGCCCCAGTACCACCCTGGAAGAATGCAGTTTCCTCACTCTCGCAAGTCATGTGAGTTAAAGCTGCAAGGGTAAGGGTGTTAACAGCCTTAAGCAACGTGACATTCTAATACATGTGTTAGCAGAGTCAACATTGCATTGTATAGTCTGTCTTGTCAGGTAAAGGGGCAGTGGGTTTACCATTCTGTTTGCCTTCCGGTCAGTTACAGGCTTGTATTTGATCAGCAGCATGGGAAGAGAGCGTGAACCAGTTTAGTACACGTGTCACTGTGGACGTTTTGGTG
Organism: Gephyroberyx darwinii; assembly: GCA_900660455.1. Classification (NCBI taxonomy): domain Eukaryota; kingdom Metazoa; phylum Chordata; class Actinopteri; order Trachichthyiformes; family Trachichthyidae; genus Gephyroberyx; species Gephyroberyx darwinii. The sequence goes on along the minus strand of CABFOQ010017988.1, from coordinate 6,952 downwards.
TATGCACAAAATGTTCCATGGCGTGAGTGTCTTATCATGACTGATTGTCTCTGCCATGTTTAGCTACAGGCCACAGTTGTCTATTTATGGTAGGAAATCTGATCTCAGGATTTGAAAATATCTTAGAAAAAAAGATTTTAAATGAATTTGATGTGACAACAGGCTTCAGCCTTGAACCTCTACTGGGAAATTTAGGGTACAAAGTGCTACAGCCCCCACCTGTGGAGCCTGTGCCCTTGCTGGCCTGTGTCTCCCTTACTCTGGCTCCCTCTCTGCTGTCCCACTTTCTAAATAACAAATAAAACTACTAAAAATGAGTGGACTGTCCACCCTACCTGGAAATTGCAGAATATTTCACTGCGCATGAATGGAATTATTGCTGCAATTGCATAGCTGGGAAAACAGTAGATAAGTGAGACATGAGGCCAGTGCCAGTACCCTTTGCTGTCTGGGAACATTGACTTTTGTCAATAGAACATCACGTACATTTTCACATGGGGCTGTGAAAACACCTGAGTTTTGCCAGATATGTCTGAACTAAGCCAAACTGTTTGACAACACCATAACTCAATTTCCAGTCTGAAATTATGAACTATTAATACATCAGAACTACACAGGCTCGTGAGGATCAAGGTTTGTGTTAACTCAGTCAATAAGAAACCTTGTCTTTAATGTGGAGCAAATGAGCAAACAGTTTGAAAACATCGGCTTAGACACCGAGTATCAAAAGGGTATATAAAGTATATAGTGTAGGATATGCAATCCTTCTCACAACATCATTTGTGCTGATTTTTTTTGTTGTTGTCATTTTAAAAATGGCCTTGTCAGTTAATTTTTGTAGTTTTTCACTTTTCATTGGAGCCTCATAATTTTCAGCCTTTTGTTTTTCCTGTAACAGTAACATTGAAAGCAACATATTCATTGAATTACTAACTTAAATTACATCCATCGTGTGTGTGTGTGTATGTGTGTGTGTGTGTCCAAGTCATGCTATTTGATGTCTTGATGTCTTCAGTTTTTCTGTAGGTGTTAGACCAGTTTGCCACCAGTCTGTAATGAGCTCCTGCAGCCTGCTGGCATCACTAGTCTAGGGTCTCTCTCCTATTGCTCTGCTTGCCTCTGCTGCTCTCTTGTGGACGAAGGCACCTACTGATGAAATGGTAAATATGTGCTAAACCATTACTTTGTTTTCCTGGTGATATGAGATACAGGTTGCAGAAATAAGAGAATATGTGAGAGGAAAAGAAACCACAAGCTATGTTTCAGTTTGATAGCTCATCGCACTATTTTATTCAATTACTGACATCTCAGGAGAAGAGGAGAGCCTTGCAACTCTGCTGTTGGTAAACCACTGGGTTTTTTTTTTTACCATAGCGTTGATGCAACACTGAAAAAGCGCTATTTCCAAACAAACACAGGTCCCTCATTAGTGATATGTAAGAGGCAGAGAGAATCTCACCTGGACAGTTTTGCATGAAACATACAAATGAAACAGGTTCAGCCTTTTCTTTTGTCTTTTAGTTGTTTCACATATAATAATAAATATTCATACCTATAAACACTCCAAAAATCAAAATATTAAGTCACAGGTACTGGAAAAAGCTCCACTTTTAAATCACAATGATAAATGTACAAAACAATAGACATCTCATATAAATGTTATGGTTTTCGGTAGAGACATAACTCATTTCAGAAGAGATCAATGGATAAAAACTAAACTTGGAGATTCAGTATTTCCTGAGGTTTATGGGTTCCCCTTAGAAGGCCAGGAGAGGGGAATGGCTTTTATGTTACCAAGGAGAAATTACAACAGGTCAAAGTGTACCTTCCAGGGTACCAGTCAGGTGAAGGACAAGGAGTTTTACCTCACAAAATGGCCGGAATAATAAAGGAGTCTGAGCACTTACAGCATTATAATAAATGAACCTATATGCTCCAGTAGCATATCGTTCTTCTAGGCCACAATGTTGTATTCTAATACAGTTGATTAAAGTCATCATGTTCCTTGATAAATCTTTGATGGTCCACTTTGAGATGTTGTGAAGCTCCCACTTACTCAAGATTTCCTAGTCAGATGCTCTAAGCCACCACAACACCCAACCAACCACACCCGGTTGTCAAGGCCCACTCTGACCATGTGACCAAAAGTTAAAGTGGTCACATCTGCATTTGATGCAATGAAACAACAGAAGGAAAATGTCTAAGCAAATGTACACAGATCAGGGTGTAGGTGAGGAAAAGAAATAGCCTGAACAAAACGCAAGAAAGTATTCTGAAAAACTGTACATGTAAACATCACACTTTCACTGAGTCCAAAACCAGAGGGGAAAAATACAAAGCTTCACACTGGTATACAGTACAACCCCTTGCACAGAGCTACAGTCTCTCATCAGTGCAGGAGAGGCAACAAATAAAATAATATAAATAACAATAGAAGTAATACAGAGCACCACCAAATGATAAGTTAAAACAGGCAAGGGTTAAAACCACTTTGATTTTTTTTAAACAGTGCTGTACCCACAGAAAAAGAAAGGTTTAAAACATGTCTTTTATCACTCTTTGTACAGCTATACAGTACATATATCTGACCACTTTAGCAATCCACAAGCTACCAGGGCATTTTTAATCAAACATCAATACATTACATTGTCCAGTCAATACAAAGAGAAAATTCATTGGCCATTAGAAAAAAAACGTCTACAAGTGGTCGTCTTCGATCACAGTAACTCCAGCACACACCTAAAATGTTGCTCAGCGTAGACTTAAGACGGTATACAAATCTGCAAGCAAATGTTTGGGATGATCGTTGAAAATGGTACTAGAACAACCTAGCATCACTGAGTAAGACATCAAGTGGGAACAGCATCTTATGGCTACTGTAACACATAGTAAACAAAGAGCAGGTGGAGACGAGGAAGACATGTATAGGGACGCAGATCCCAGGTACATCTATCAACTTGACTGAGTCTATTTGAACCAAGATGGACCGTCCAAGCTGAAGTATTCAAAAGACTGAGCTCCAATGGGATTTCTAAATAGCAACTATTTGCCATTTTTATATTCATCAATAAAACAGAAGAAGATATGCTTCTGATTTTGAGTAGTGCCAAATTTGCAAATGTAAGAATTGTCCAGTGTACTGTCAGTTCATTGGATGTTTGAACTGAAACAGATTTTCCAAATGAGGTAAAGACACGCTTATATCACTGTATTGTGTTACCTTAATCCTGAGCTATAAAGTGCTTCCAAACTTGCAATAGATAATAGATTTTACATTTGAAATGTTATGCAGTCAAATCATGGCATGACAATAATATGTAAAAGGATCATTTAGCACATGTAACTCCAACCCTAGACTGGCCTGTCAGTGAGAGAATCTCTGCAAATTTATGAATGAAGCTGCATTAGTGCCGATACGCTGATCATGTGTGATAGAAAGGTGCGGACCAGGTTGACTGCTTGAAGAATCGCTCTCTTGTCTTGGAATGTTTCAGCCTAGTGAATAAATTCTTTACAGAGTTAATGTTGTACAAAATAGCTTTGAAAGGGCCACTCCACTTAACACAACCAACAGAAATTAATAACATACTGTTAATGCAAACACTAACATCAACAGAAAAGATTTAAAAAAAATAAAATAAAAAAAAAGATCCACAACATCACCACATGTACACACACACACGCTTACACAACTGCTTTTGTGCTGAGTGCGCCACTGACTCGCCGTTAAAAGTGTCTGTTCTGAGACTGTGCTCTAGATCTGGTCGGGGTTCTCTGTGTGCCCTCGGACCACACACACACACACACACCATAGCAGAAAGTTGTGACAGTAAACTGTGATGTGATTACATCTTTTTCTAAGATTGTCTTTTGCTTCTTTTTAAACAGTGTATTTTAAACCATGATGCGGATGAGCAATGTAGAGATGGGAAAGAGCGGAAATAGCTGAGGTCAGCGGGGAAGGTATGGATGGAGGAGTTTCTTTGTCTGAGGCAGGCAGGCAGCCCACACTCCCACACTACATCCAGTAAACCCATATGGATGCTACGGTCACAGTTTACCCACCTCCTCAACTACCACCACAGCACTGTGTTCACCTGACCCTCAATAATAGATACACGTAAGCTCAATGTGCCCATTTAACTGACAGAAGCTAAGAAAACTCTCACGGAACAATTCCTGCACAAAATGACCCAAATCACTTTGAAGTAAAAAAGACGTGCAACATTAATTTTCATATTTCTGCCAGATCCCTTTTCTTAACCACTCTTGGATGACTGGTCCCAGTTAATGAAAGTGCCTCAGTTATGAGGTTAGCGATAAAGATCAGTGTTCACAACAACCAACATTGAAATTGGCTACAATGCTGCATGGGATATCATCATCATCTTTTTACAACATGATAGTTATAACAGGAGAGGGTAGTGGTAAAGTACACCTCCTTCTTTACCATAAACTCTTAAGCTATTCCATTATCAGTCTAAGAGGACATTGGATTGACAAAGTCATATTTCCAGTAAGCTGACCATTACTGATTATCTTCAATATTGCACCTTTTTCCACTTTTCCAGTAGCACTGGTTATAACCAAGAGCCTAAACAATATATTAATCTCCTTTTTCCCTGACAGGTGTCTGTGACCTCCGTTTGCATACCCAGACTTCTCAAAAGCCTCTTCCATAGTTTCTCTTCCTTCATTTTGAACAATGAGAAATTGATAAAATGCTAAACAATAGTCATAATGTTGGTACTGTGTCTTTGTCTCTTAGTAATCCCACACCTACGAATGTGGAAACCGCTCCAACAGAGTAGGACTTGAATAGATTCGTTCTAATTCGATGGTGAAACCCAAACGGACAGGGTATCTTTTTTTTTCTGTTGCTTACTCTATTTGTCTCAGCATTTTTTGTGTATATGTATGTCAACACATCCTACAGTAGCTGTTGAGGTTAGCAGGTCAGTGGCAGGCGGCCACATCTTTAGCAGCGATTCATGTATGGAATTTCAGAAAGCAATGTTCCCAATTTTCCACGGAAAGAAATGAATTTAGAGAGAGTTTTAGGTTGTCTTTTAGGAATAGGAGAGAAGATCTGCTTAGATCAGAGTAGATTCAGATGACCGAATCAAATCATGCCACTGTACGGTATATTTTACATTTGTGTACATAAGAAGTAGCTAACGGCGCTCATTCACCGCCATGTAACAGTACATTTGTGTACTGTAGCGGGCAAGCAACTTCACGTACAGTAACCAAAACATCTGCCCAGGACAGCCAATCTAAAGGTATGGTGACAGCTAATTTAAGATTAACGCCTCTGGCACTAATTTGTCTTCCTGTTTATAAATACAGTGTCGAATTATTTCTTTTTTTTCACATAGATCATAGCTTAAGACCTGAGAGGGATGGAGGTTGAAGTGGTGTGAATGAGCTGGAGAGGGTGAATGGCTAAGGATAACAGGGCACTAAGGTCAAAGTGAATCAAATGCATAAAGTAAATAAACATTTTTCAGCCTGTGATATGTTCTGCTCCGTTCAAATACAAAACCATGTATGAATAAGTAAAGGTACCATACCTACAGGATCAATTGTGCACTGCAGTTTCACTCTTGTATGTTTGTGTCTTTGTATGGATTTCAAAGTCTGCCCGAATACATGTGACTGACAGCGATACAGATGGACAGGCTGGGAGAAGGTCTTGGCATGGTTTGGCCTAGTTCAGCCCGGGTTGGGACTCAGTTCTGCTGCAGGATCAGGTTTTCCAGCTCATCTGCTGAGCGGAGCAGGAAGGCAGCAGACTCCCGGTACCCAGCGATGAGCTGCCTCACTGCTGTGACCTCTGGGGGGCTGAGCTGA
>CABFOQ010017941.1:1124-11961 GCA_900660455.1 Gephyroberyx darwinii | reverse complement strand
GCCCTCCTCCTCCTGCTCTTCTTTCCTCTTATTCCCCACCCTGCCTCCCCCTTATCCTCTCATATTATCTCATACCCTCATCTTATTTCCTCCATTACACTCCAGTCTCTAAGATATCAATAGTCCCTACCGCTGGGAGTCATTGCCAACGAAAGCCTTTCTAACAACATACAACAGAATAACTGAATATAATCTGTATTTGTCCAAATACTCTTGGCACCCTGAAAAGAGGGATCTACGTTCATTAACTGTAGTACATAGTTTTTTAATTTGTCCATCCATTGTGGCTGAAAATATATTGTTCAACTATATTGTTTAATATTGCTGAAAACTCAGCAGTCTATATTTTAGAGTCGTTTCATTTCATATTGAAAGTAAGGACCCAAAAATCAAGCAATGTTTCAGGTCCAGGCACCTAATGGAGTTCACTGTGTATTCTGCTCTTCAAGATAGAAATAGAGTGGTGAAATTGGAGAAAGCAGTAGAAAGAGAGTGCAAGGAGAGACATCAGTGAAGTGGTTTCCTTTGGAGAACTGCCCCTACCCAACGTCTTGCATTAGTACTGCAGGATTTTTCCAATGATTTTTTTCAGCGGGTGGAGGAAATGTGCATCACTACAACAAGCATGTTAAAAGTGTGACTTCACTGATGGCACCATATGTGTGTGTGTGTGTGTGTGTGTGTGTGTGTGTGTGTGTGTGTATTTGTCTTTGAGTGTGTGTTCTTGGATTGGTTGGAACTAGTATTGGAAAATGAATAGAGCTAGGCTACAGATTTGCAGCATCAGACTGAAGTATATCACACACACACATAGCCTGTCAAAAAAGACAACTTAATGATTGCTGTGAGCGTTGTTATGAAACAGCCATATTGGCTAATAAATCCCTGTCAACATTCATTCTGACAGCCTCGTTCAATATTGTCTGCTCAAACTAGCAAAGTCTCATATCAAACAATAGGCCCCATGTGTTCAGGCAAAGGTCAGCTCACTAATAATTGGCCATGAGCTTAAAGCAGGAAATATTTTTCTGTCTGCTCCTTCACATCAACTTCCACTTTCCATTCGGCTGTGTATCCACCAGAAAACTCCATTTATCCGTTTCTCATAGTTGAAAATGGAGAGGATGCTGCTGAGAGCATGTTCAGCATGTTGAACTGGGTATGCTAGTCGCACCCAGGGCACCAGGTGATGAAACTAGAAATATTTCAAGTTAAAGTAATAATCCATGACATTTTTTGATATAACAAAATGATTCAACCTACAGCCAGTTCATGAAACCTTTTATAAGTGTTTCCTGGCATACGGGAAGTGATGTGTTTCACGTTTCCGGGGCAACAACAGCGGTTTGTTTGGAATAAATAGAAGAAGAACTGGGTAGTTAACATGAGCAGCGATAGCCACCGTGGCTGAACAGAAGGAAGGAGAGCCACTTACAGAAACTCAAACTTCAGCAACAGAGAATCCAAGGAGAAAGACGTCACAGTATTGGACACACTGTTTGATTGACAGGTGATCTCTGGGAAGAGCAGTGAAGAACACCACAGCAACGACCGCATAGCACTTATTATGCCGCCAGATTACAGATTACAAACAAAAAGCTGCTCAGTGGATACATAGCCCTCGCTCCTCTCATACCCCCGTGCCTCACCCCCCCTCCTCACCTCCTCCACAGTCCTTCTCCTCCTCCTCGATGCTGTTCTTGATGCTGTCGTACTCCTCGTCGATGTTCTGGTTTCCTCTGATCTGACTGAGCACGCGGCGGGCCTTCTGGGTCAGGCCACGCTGGATCAGCCAGCGAGGACTCTCCGGCAGGAACAGGAAACCCAGGAACTGGAGCACGGCGGGAAGCACCGACAGACCCAGCATGTACCTGGAGAGGGAGGGAGGGACGAATGGAGTGAGGGAAGGGGGAAGAACCAGGAGTTAAATGCTTTTTTTCCTCACTACTGATGAGTTTTGCAAGCCGGGGTAGGCCATGCAAATCGTGGTTTCTTGACGTTACAGAGATAGGTAGCACAAAGGTTGCACCTGAACTCACTTTAAACAGAGCTGTTAACCGGCAAGCACCAGGCGCTGTAGCTCATTAAAATTAAACACAGAGAAAATGTCAACCCTTATTTCAATTTCTTCCGCTTATAATAACTAAGATTTACATGTAACATTTAGATTTAACCCTAAAAGTAACAGATCAAGTGTCATATTGAGTGCATAAATGCGTAGGTTAGCACATTGTCCACAAAGCCAAAACCAAAAAGAAAAGCATCAATTTGTCATGTCATGACAGAATCACTTAAGCCAAACACAATCATTGTTAGACTGGATTGTTATGTTGAGAGAAAAATTGCCTCTTGCCAGTTCTCTGCCTCCACACATGCACATAATCAGGGTGAATCCAAAAAAAAGGGGTGGTAGGAAGGGAAGGAGGGAGGAAAGGAGAAAATGAGGTACAAGAGAAGTAGAGAATGAAGGGATAAGACAGTGAGAAAGATAAAGTGATAGAAGCAGAGAGAAAGCGAGCGAAATCTCGTGCTTCCTAACACTTAGGAAGAGGTTGAAGAAATGGGGAAGCAGCAGGTAGCTGTTTCATATCATTTCAGTACAAAATGAAACAAAAGCCATCCTAAAACCAAAGTGAGCGATTTACATATATTTCTACCAAAGCGAAGACCCAGCTGTAGGAGGCTTCTCTTCCGCTGAGCAGGCGTGAAAGTTCATCAGACGACATTCATATTCACAACTCACTAAATGGCTCCAAAAAAGCTATTATCGCACATGAATCACACCAGTCTAGGACGTTCCACCAATCTCCGTCATCTCCATCAGAACTGCAGTCGGAGCAAATCTCCCCAAAAAGGACGATTCTTATCTCTCTCACAGCTCAACGTTCAAACACTGTAAGCCCTGAATTCAACGGAACAGGAGGGAAAGATACAGAGTAAAGCCGAAGAGAGTGAAGAAAGTGACACAAAGAAAGAAAGAAAGAAAGGAAAGAGAGAGAGAGAGAGAGAGAGAGAGAGATTGGCTTATCTTTTAAACATACAGTATGCCTGCTCTCAGCAAATGTTAGGGCCAGATCCATGCATGTGTTGACATTTGGAATGAGGGTCCTTGCCAGCCTGCCTCTTTCTGCCATTTGATGTGAAAGGAACCAGAAGGAAAGTCAGTGCTATGACATCTGACTATATGGGCATCATCATAAGGTTATGTCCATGTGAAATAACCACGGTGACGGAGGAGCATAGCAGCCACAAAGTCCTGCAGGTGTACCACACCGCTGCTGCAATGCTGCTCCTCCCTGACAGGAATTAGTTAAGACATGAATCAAAACTTGTGTTCTGTTTTCAGTGAACTGTTTTCAGTGATATACATAACAAGATTAAAAAAAACAAAAAAAACACACCATATAATACCATACAACACCACCATACAATATAACATCCATATAATAGGATGGATGATTATGGTGTTGTGCTTGTGTATCCCCACTTACAAACACCTAACCACCGTGTATGTGTACCTCCTGTACACTAACTTTGTAACATAACTACTAACGTTATTTTTTAACGAACAAAGTAAAGTCCCTTCATTTTCAACAGCACTGATTAGTGTGTGTGAGTGTTTGTGTGTGTGTCTCTGTGTCTGACCTCCACCCATCATGCTGTAGGTAGCTGAAGGCGCCGTCGATGAGGCTGGCAGTCAGCTGTCCCCCGGTGATGAAGAGGGTGTTGACCGTAACCAGCTGACCCCTGAGGTGGGGCGGAGAGGCCTCGGCGATGTACACTGGCACCGTCATGGAGGCAATGCCTGCACAGCGGGAAAGAGAGTTAACGGTTATACACAGCTGCTAGTTTCAGCCAAGCGATCTGATTGGTCGAAGAAGCATTTCAAACGTTGATTGTTGCTCGTTAATGATCTTTCATTTTCTAAAGTTTTTTTTGATTCTTGTGTATGCTGTGATTACGTTGCGATTAAGTACTTGGGTGCTTCTCATACCTGTTGCATCACCATCATACTTGCAATCACTGTACAGAACGTCTTTTCAGGCAGTATTACTATATTCATGCTCATACTGTATGGGCTTGGAGCAGAAATATTCATAAAGTAACTGCACAACTCTTTGTATAGCTCTTTTACAGGCTAAAAGTGATCCATTTAGTTTGGGTATTCCAGTCATGTACCTTCCTGACTACATTATTATTATTACCCGGTAATGTAGTCAGTACTTTGGATGGATTTTGTTCCATTCTGTATTGAATCCAAGACACACAGAGATACTACAGTCTGTCTCAGTAATGGGTGCTGCACTGCTCAGATCTGCAAACCATCCACCCATACACACACGCACACGTACTGTACACACACTCACACTCACTCACACACAGAACAAACAAAAGTGTGTATTTGCCCAGGGTTTATCTGACAGGGGCCATGAGACCGTGGCTCTCTGCAGCTGGCTCCTGATAAGCTCTATTAATAGCCTCCCACTGCTTTCTATACCGCCCCAGCACCCCACACCCACCCCATCCTGCCCTGACGGCCGCCATGACGACGTGGCTACCTGTTGCTATGGTAACGGCTCGCAGGGAAACCATCCGCGCCGTCTCCGAGCGGGCACCACACTGTGGCAGCTCAGGGAAGACAAACCAATAACCTGTTTGCTGTTTCCATAGACTTCCATAGGAGGGAATGTGAAAGGATGTTTGGGAAAGGTGAAGGCATATGCACAGCAAACTGTAAAACCACACAGTCCCCCTAAATATACTAATACTTATAACACTATGTAATATGTATGTATACTATGTAATGTAATAATAATCTTATTATTAGTAGTAGTATTATTATCAATTCATTCATTCATTCTATTCAGCGAGGGCTGCAGTCTATCCCAGCATGCACTGGGCAGAAGGCAATGAAACAACCTGGACAGATCACAGATACAAATCTGTTTCATCAATATATTCCCCAGACATAAAATAACAATAACAATTTCTATTCAACTCTGCAAAACTCTAAGGGTGTGGATCAAAGCCTATTGGTCAGGTACACTGTTTCAGGATTTTGTCAGGATTTTTAAAACAATTCATTTCGGTGCCATATTTAAACAACCCTAACAACCCTAACCCTAACACAGTTGGCTAGTTAAGCCAACTGTGCTGATTCTGTCCCCTCACCTGTTTAGAAACAGGTTGGTAGGACTGACAGCGAAGGCAGCCATTTTAATGCACTCGGTCCACCGTGCAGCTGTACATAATGTTGGGTACTGATATCAGTATCAATTTTAAGGCATAAAAGGGCATTAAAAGCTAGAAATTGTTGCTTGAAAATGTTTATATGAAATCTAAACAACCTCATTGCAGGTTTTCTCCCAGTGTTGGGGAAATTTACTTTAAACAGTAATTAGTTTAAACAGTAAGTAACTTTGTTACTTGCCTTCAAAAGGTAACTACTTATGTTACAAAGTTACTCTTAAAGTGGAGAACACTTTTACACTTTAACTTTTAACACTTTAACTCTTTAGAGTACTTTTGTGTTCTCAACTTTAAAAACATGCACAGCAATATGTCTTGTGCTGCAGTAAACCAATCTCTTAGATACTTAGATATCTAAGTACTTAAATACTTAGATTATGTTTTTTCAATTAGCAGCATGTCTGTATTAGATACCGTTTTGTGCGCTAACAAAAATGAAACAAATGAATATGAAATATGAAAGAAAAATAAAAGTATCAACATTCTAATCTTAATAAGTAACTAACAACAGATTGCAAGTATTGAAAAAAGTAACGCATTAAGTTGCTTGTTACCACAAAAGTAATCTGAGTACTCTAACATACACAGTAATGCGTTACCCCCAACACTGCTGGTAGTGAATGGGAAACTCTAATGGGAAAAACTGAAAATGGCCTCATTTCATTTAGTAAAGCAAATTAAATGCAACGAAAACTAAAAAGCAACAGAAAATAATTTACAATATACACACAATATTTACTATGTTGTATCATTACATGTGGTTTCACTCAACAAAGAGTTGGAGCTGTCTGTATTTTACATATGTGATAATGAACCAGTAGATGGATTTCATGCCAATCCAGCAGGCAATTTAGCAGAGGAGACAGGAAACACATTTCAACACAAACCGCAAAATCTGTTTACACTCCTGTCCAACTGACAACTGCACTGTGGCTGTGTGTGTGTGTGTGTGTGTGTGTGTGTATGTGTTTGTATGTGTGTGCGTGTTCCATTATGCAAACACAGACACACACACATACAGTAGACAGACAGATGGACACACACACACACACACACACACACACACACACACACACAGGCCCTCAAGATCTGTATCTGCTGTAATTCCCCCATCTGTATTCACCTCAGACAACCACGCCACTTCCTCCTCCCTCTTTCCTCTGCTAGTTTTTCCATCGATGTGATACCTCTTTGCTCTCTTTCCCTAACTAGCCATATGTATCATCAGCTTGTCTCCTTCCTGCAGACATAGATACGTCTATATGTCTATAGGTCTATATGTTTTCTCTAATGGGGTACTGCGAACTGGGTGGCATTGCCATTCTCTGTTAATGCGTCTACTGAGTAAAGCATAGCTACAATTTCACATTTTGCTGCAGGTGGTGACAGACGAAATATGTCAGATTCCACAAAGGTATTATCATTGCAAGCCAGTGAAAAGGCCACACAGATGTTTAGTTTCAGTTTATTGACTATGTAGAAATAAGTGGTTTTGGCTGGGAGTCTACAAGTGGGATAAGAAATGTACACTGCAAAAAATGTCCAATTTAAAAAGTCATTTAATCTAGCATTGAGTCTTAAAATCGTACTTTTCTGAAAACAACTTTACAAAATATGCCAATGGGGTGACATCATTTTCCATGGTGTCTATCGCCGATCATGCTAACTATCCAGTTCTTCTATTTGTTCCAAAAATGTAAAAGCTTTAATTAACTGAGTATAGGATGAATCACTGTGGTGTTATATCAATTGGTGACAGAGGGGAGAAAAACAAACATTTAGTTATATGAAAATGTCAAGTACTTCCTGATCTGCCTTATTTCAATCCTTCTGAAATTCCCTTCTGAAAGTGAAACTGCATTGAAAACAAGTCAAACTATCTCACCTCACTGACACATTTTTCATGATTTTAAAGCCCAACACAACATTAAATAACTTAATAAAATAAATAAAATAAAAGAACGAGCAAGGTGGTGTGAATCCCGCCAAAACCCTGTGTCATTGTGTTCCCTTTCGCTGTAATGAGCTCTCCTTTCAGCACCATGGACAGCTCCCCCTGCACCCACATACACACTAAACGCAACACTCTAAAGTCACAGTCTAAAATCACAGCCAGGCCTTGAAGCAGCATAGTGCAAAAAGATTTATCTTGTCTAGTCTATGCGCACAGTACGAAGCCTGACAGTGACTCACTTGATCAGAGTACTGCGAGGAAGATCATTAACAGCTGACCACTAGATCTCCTCAACACCGTGATGTAGTGAAGAGACGATGAGGGGGGGAGAGTGAGGGGATGGAGGGAAAAAGGAAGCGCATTCTCTGGCATTGAGTAGCTTGTCAGTGATGGAGGAGGCTAATTAGACACTAATGGAGGATTCTGGGAAATATAGATTGAGGACAGGAGACACAGGGCAGTTACAGATGTAAAAATAGAAAGAAAAAAAAGATGACTTTCAGACAAAGAGCCAGTGAGTGATGTTTTCAGATTTCATCATCTAGAGACTGCATGTTAGAGTGCTGGGTAAATTCACAGTTCAATTCAGTACAGGTTGAGATTTTAATTGAACTGCAATTGCCCGATGGCTGCATATGTAGATGCACAAATTCATCATCGAATGGCTTGGCTACGACGAGAAGTAAGACTTAATTATATAAACCAAACAATGAATTATTAGGCTTCAGGCAATCTAGGTAATGATTAAATGTTAACACTGTAATTAACAGCACTATTTCTGTCCACAATCTAATCCAATACAACACTTTTACATTAACAACAGCTAGATACAGTATGTTAGCCAGGACGAGGTTGCAGATTTAGGGGATCATAACTGCAACTGCATCTTTTTGAAAAACCTTTTTACGGCATGTCTCATTAGACTGTATACAGAGGAGAGTGATAACAGGAGAGTTGGGAGAGGAGGTGATGACAACATCATAAATACATGGTATGCTCAACAACTCTCCAGATGCCTTTGAGCAAGACATTTAAACCTTCAATCTGTGAAAAAGAACTGTGTTTGTACTAGGAATGTGTCAATGTGTGTAACTTTCCCTGGATAAATAAAACTGTAAAGGGAAAAATCCACCATAAAACACTGTAAAAATGTATTGGTGATGTGCCTTGAATTCCTGGGCCAGGTTTGTTGTTTGGTGGTGTATTTTTCTTATTTCTGGCCAAATGACAGCAGCAGACAGCAGAAACATTTTCAACAATCTAAAACATCTTTCTAGACCCACTATTTTGCAAGTTGAACAATCATACAGGGAGAAAACCATAAAAGAAGCAGAGATACCAACAGTAGCCTCGATAGACCAGACTGGAAAAACCTACCACGCTATCGCCATCGCTATCACTCTCTCCACCTACATGTATACAGCACAGGGAACCCCATTCTCAGAGGGTTGTCGAAAGGCATTCTGGGAAATGTAGGAAATCACTAACTGAAACAGAAGTAGGCGAGACAGGTTGAGGGAAAGTGGGTACGCTAAAAAAGTAAAGTTATACCATTTAATCTCCTGGAATCCACTGAACATCTCAAATGATATGATATCGAACAGTATCATCAGAGTATCAGAGGCTGAATTTTTCCTTTAAGATTGAAACATCTTTCTACAACGACCCCGTCAAGCAAGAAAACCTCCCAGTTGAGATGAAGAATGTTTTGAGATAGCCAAGTTATGTGATAAAACCCTGTCAATAGTCATTCTGAAAGCCTTGTTCAATACTGTCTGCTAAAACTAGCAATACAAAGCTAAAACTCTCATACCACAGAACAGGCCCGTGTGTTCAGGCAAAGGTCAGCTCGCCAATAATTGGCCGGGAGCAGACAAAACCAGAGGCTTATGGCAGGAAAGATCGGAGGTGTGGGTGGGGGTGTGTGGCCTTTCCTAGTTTGACAAACAGCTTAGATGACCTTTTGGGCGAGTTCTGTTCAGAAATGCTAAGCAATTCGCTTTCCTGAGAGCTGGCCGTCACGTAAATGCGAGCGGACAGGTGACAGGGCTGGTTGGGATAATTGTATGCCCTGAAAATGGTGGCTTGCTGCCGTCTCTGCCAACTAATTGGGGCGCGAATGTTTTTCATTATCTATCAGGGCCAGAATGTGCATGCTTTTATAATGAAGATCATCGTGTGGGAAAAGATTGCGATCGTAGAAGGGAGGAGGTTGCCACTTATAATGTCACAGGCTAAATGACCTTGGTGATTAGTTTTCTCCCAACACCAGGGTATATTAGCCACTGGAGCTCCAACGAGTAAATGATGGTGTCAACATGCAGCATTTTTCATTTTCATATGTGTTAATTTTTAAGTGGAAAAGGCAATGTAGTCTCCTCACCTATTTTCTTCTTGTTTTTTAAAAATTCGATCCCTGAAATTAGTTGCCTTGGGGATCCGCAGTCAGTCAAACAAAAAAACATTACCCTGATGTACTTTCACATGTTTGTTTGTGTTAGAAGTACAGCACAGTTTAATGGGAAAGATTTTCAAAATAAAATTGTCTGGTTGAGATCACAAGTCTACAAAACTCATGATCACAAACCATTCATGAACTCCTATGAAGGTATGAGCACTAAAAAATGGCGATGTTCGAAGGCTGTGGTGGGCTTTTAATAGTTTTCAGAAGTCTGTCTTATTTATCATAGACTAAGTTGCATTTCAGAACAGCTAAAATGTGTTCACCCCAGCATGTCAGGTTTTGGGGAAACTGATATTATCAGACTGTCATGAACCAAACCATCTTTCTAAGTTACAATTTTACTCAAACTTAAAAGTTTATTTAGTTCCATATAAGAAATTGCTAGCAGTTTGCTGTCATTAACCAAACCATTGCTCTACTTCCCTATACTCATTCTATTTAGTTGCATGAAGTAATAAAAGCATTGGAGAGTAACAGGAAAGCTAACAGAGAGAGAAAGAGAAAGAGACATTATGAGTACAACATGCATCTTAGTCTACTGACCCGTCAGGAAAAGATCTGCTTATTGCTGACTGCAAACAAACACATATAGGGTAATCACAGTACAGTTAATCCATATATATCACACAGTAAGTATCCAAATTAGAGCCATTTATCACAACATGCTGGAATTAGCCCTGGGGCAAAACCTGATTCCAGCACTAAAATCACTGGAGTGTTTCTTAGCGAACAAAGCTGCCTCTCTTATCCCAGTGGTTATTGGGGAAAATGCATGATTGGTCCGCCTGCGATTCCTCCACATATCAGTGAAGGGATCGCTTACTTACAGGCTGACTCTCAAAGGAGACGGCAAATGAGCACCATCAATGTGGTGCTCAGCCTGGAACGCCAGTCTTCACAGCCCTATCAGATGCAGCATGGGGGGATGTGACTCACGGGTAAGTGCAGCAGTGACTGTAAATAAGTTTGGGTAAATTGAATTCTGATCAAATACCGAGCAGCATGTAAAAGCATCTAAGCTCCATGTAGAGGGGAGTAAAGAGCCTGGAGAAGGGGTGGGAGGGAAGAACAGACAGAGGGGGGAAGACAGTAGGTAGTCAAAGGAAGAGAAAGCAGAGAAGAAATGAATTAAAGTAGGGAAGGAAGTAGGGGGAGGAGCAGAAGTGGTG
>CABFOQ010017912.1:1374-16428 GCA_900660455.1 Gephyroberyx darwinii | reverse complement strand
CTAGCCATCACAATTTGGCCCTTGTCGAAGTCGCTCGGATCCTTACGCTTGCCCATTTGTCCTGCTTCCAACACATCAACTTCAAGAACTGACTGTTCACTTGCTTCCCAATATATCCCACCCCTTGACAGGTGCCATTGTAACGAGATGATCGATGTTATTCACTTCACCTGTCAGTGGTTTTAATGTTGTGGCTGATCGGTGTAATTGTCTCCCCTAATCTTTATTAGAGTGCTCATCATGTTAAAGTATTTGTCTCATCCTTAGACTGACTGTAAAAATAAAAGGCAAGCATTTTTGTCAAGTTGTGATGAGATTAACACTGCTCGGGACAAATTTGTTGTCCACATTATTTGAAGTATACTGTATATCGATTGATTGAAACAGAGAATCTAATGGTAAAGATGGTCATGTTTTTTCAGCGGCTCTGTGTGTAAAGGACGGTGCTTCACCTAGTCAGGATGAGTGGCTGAGGCAATTTGATGTGTCTCTACCGGGCTGCACACTGAAGAAACAAGTGGACATTCTGTCCCTCATCAAACAGGTCAGTCAGTACAGGTCTCTGCAGAACTGTTTTAATTATTGAGGATTATTATTATTTTTTTTTTACATTACATACAATACTCTAATCTCAGGGCACTCTTAGTGTGGGAATAGATCTCATGCATGCACTATTTTTCTCTCAGGAATTTCCAGAGCAAGAGGACAAACCGGTCCAGCACTGTTACACAACCAATGTGAGCGACTTGGATGTGCGCCACCTTCCTATTATACCAGTGGAGGAATCTCCACCCCCATCACCCTCCCCTCCACCTCCTCTACCATCTGCCCCAGCCCCAACTAGTGAAGCTGAACCCTCCACAAAATCAGTCTCTACCTCCCCATCTCCCTCCAGTCCTGTCAACATCCAGATCAAGATTGAGCCTGAGCAGGATGCTGTCGCTCCTCCTAGTGATGCTGAACCAGTTGATGATACAGAGGCTGCTGCAGTTGCTCCAGAATCGGCCACTGATCCAGCTGTGGCCTCCACAGGTCCTGATCCTACTGCTCTTATTAAAGATGCTCTGGATCCTGCTGCCAAGGAGGACGAGTCAGTCACCGAGCCAGTCCACCCTCCCAAAGATTCCCCCACTAACATGGAGGTTTCCCTCAAGGTAATTAAGCAACGCAGGCCTCTCTCCCCTGATCAGGAGGTGGTACAACCCAAAGTGAAGAAGTGGAAGGGAATTCGCTGGAAACGTCTTCAAATTGTCATCACTATCCGCAAAGGTGGCTCTAAGAAGGAGAACAGCCGTGAGGTGTCAGAGCTGATGGAGCGTCTGCGCATCACTCTGCGGCCAGACAAGCTCCCTCGGGACAAGCGCAAATGTTGCTTCTGCCACGAGGAAGGTGATGGGGCCACAGATGGGCCAGCTCGCTTGCTCAACATTGACGTTGACCTGTGGGTGCACCTCAACTGTGCCCTGTGGTCCACAGAGGTGTATGAGACGCAGGGTGGTGCCCTTATCAACGTGGAGGTGGCCTTGCGTCGTGGCCTACGCACTCGCTGCGCTTACTGCCAGAAGACTGGCGCCACCAACAGCTGCAACCGACTGCGCTGCCCCAATGTCTACCACTTTGCCTGTGCCATCCGGGCACGCTGCATGTTCTTCAAGGACAAAACCATGTTGTGCACCCAGCACAAGCTGAAGGGACCCAGTGAAGAGGAGCTCAGCACCTTTGCCGTCTTCCGCCGTGTCTACATTGAGCGTGATGAGGTCAAGCAGATTGCCAGCATCTTGCAGCGAGGCGACCGCATCCACCTGTTCCGTGTGGGTGGCCTCATCTTTCATGCTGTTGGCCAGCTGCTGCCCTCCCAGATGGCCATCTTCCACTCATCCACTGCCATCTTCCCTGTCGGCTATGAGGCCACACGCATCTACTGGAGCACGCGGGTGCCCAACAAACGCTGCCGTTACCGCTGCCGCATCAGCGAGCATGATGGTCGACCGCTGTTTGAGGTGCGCGTTCTGGAGCACGGCATGGAGGATCTGCACTACCGTGACACCAGTCCAGAGGGTATGTCCTTAAACACTGTCCGCACTTCATGTTATGACTTATTGCTCAAGGTTGTAGTACACAGAACTTAAAATAACCCTTGAGTGTGTCTTTCTCTTCAGAGATCTGGGACCAGGTGGTTCAGCAGGTGGCCAAGCTGCGGGATGAATCCGCAATGTTGAAGCTGTTCACTGACCATGTCAAGGGAGAGGAGATGTATGGCCTCACAGTCCATGCTGTTATGCGCATCACTGAGTCGGTAAGAATTTCCTCAGAACAACAGGAGAATTGTTAACTACTTTTTCTCCAAGTTAGACTAAGAGTATGATTTAAGCCCACTAAAATCTATATTTCAGACATTTTTATCATGGCACTTTCACCAAGGCATCATGGTCATCAAGAGGCAAATTTGGGTCAGTCGGGGATTGAGGCACTTAACTCTATATGTATCACCGTGTGAACTTTTTTATAAAGCCACTTTCTTGCTTTACAGTTCAAAAACTACTTTGATTTTTTTTTTTTTATTTGAAAATGTATTAATAGTGAAAGTTGCAATCTTGTCAATTTGAATAATGTTTTCTGTCTGTTGTCATTTAGTCTGAAGTAGGCCTACAATGACCAGAACATGTGGATAACCGGATAAACGTCTCACTCTAAAGAGACATTTTTTTCACTGATTTTAAACAAAAGCAGATAGCAGTAAAGTTTTGAAATATGCTCCCCCAAAAAACAACTTTATTTATGAAATGATTTAAGTAAATTGAATGCATTTTTGGAAACTAGGTGTAATCAATACATTGGAAATTTTGGGAAAAGGTGATCTTGTGAGGGCAACCGCAAGATTTTTTTTTTTTTAAACCAATTTTTTTTACCAGTTAGCCTCAACGTTGTTAGGGACCGACAGGAGTCATGGTTTACTTAGTCTACTATGATTCAGTGGGTCTATAACAAAGTGTGTGTTATTTGTGTTTAGCTGCCTGGAGTGGAGAACTGCCAGAGCTACCTGTTCCGTTATGGCCGCCACCCCCTGATGGAGCTCCCTCTCATGATCAATCCCACTGGCTGTGCTCGCTCTGAACCCAAGGTCCCCACACACTGCAAGAGGTAAAACAAGCTATGAACCATGAGAAGCTGTGCTTTACAGTGATTTTTAGGACCGCTGAAAGATGTTAAACACAACGTGAAGCGGAGTAAAACCCTCTTGGCTGTTCTAAAATCACTGTAAAGCATGACATCTTGGCTTATTGTTTTTTATTTGTTTTGTTTTCATTTATTAGCTTATTTATTTATATTAAAAAAGAAAGAATACAAATGTTCAGTAAATCTTTGATCTTTAATTGATAATTATAAATATTCTTCCATCAGACAATATAGTCCTTTACAGGAGCCTTAATATTTAAATTAACAATGGTCACTGGTGTGCAATATTAGGTATTTTACAATGACATGAAAAATGACTTTCCCTCTTTCTGAATGCATCTAACAAAGGGCCTGACTTATATTAGTGTTTGCGTCTCCAGACCCCACACCCTGAACAGCACCAGCATGTCTAAGGCCTACCAGAGTACCTTCACAGGAGAGATCAACACGCCATACAGCAAGCAGTTTGTCCATTCCAAGTCCTCCCAGTACCGGCGGCTGAAGACTGAATGGAAGAACAATGTGTATCTGGCGCGTTCCCGCATCCAAGGTCTCGGTCTGTACGCTGCCAAGGATCTGGAGAAGCACACCATGGTCATTGAGTATATCGGCACCGTCATCCGCAATGAGGTTGCCAATCGCCGCGAGAAGATCTACGAGGAGCAGGTACACCAATTGAATACTCTGTCACTTGAGGGCATCAAATACAGGGTTCTTACAAAGGTCTGGAATTGTATGGGGGGCGAAATAATCCAGGTCTTAAGGTTTGGGAATTGCTCAACTTTTATTGAAAATAAACATGACACAAATTGTGGCTCAGTCCAGATACACATGATGGCACGTTTTAGGTAGTTGTAGATCCACTGTCATTTTACATAATGTGACTTGTTGTTGGGAAGAATAGCTTTCAGTGATGGAGTGATGTGGCCTAGTTCAGTTATATTGCCCAGCCACTATTATAGCAATATTACAACAATATAAGCATATATCTCATTGAAAACTGACTGAAATCTTCCAGTCAAGAAAATAAGGTCTGGAGGAAGTAGGAATTTTTTTGGAAGAAAAAAGGTGTAGGAACCATGCAAATAGCAGCATTTTCTTTCAACATTGTTCACCGGATCTGTTTTGTTTTTTTCCTGTTTACTCCTACTGTAGAACCGTGGGATCTATATGTTCCGCATCAACAATGAGCAAGTGATCGATGCCACTCTGACAGGCGGCCCAGCTCGGTGAGTGTTGCTGTGTGAATGGTTGCCTCTTGATTTAACACATATGTTCCTGTCTGATCCATGACCAACCTTTTTTTTTTTTTTTCTTCCCTCTCTCCAGCTATGTCAACCACTCCTGTGCCCCCAACTGTGTTGCTGAGGTTGTGACATTCGACAAAGAGGACAAGATCATCATCATCTCCAGTCGCAGGATCCCCAAGGGAGAAGAGGTACAATGCACTAGACTCCTGGCCACCACACAGATAGATATCCACTTAATCTCACTGTCATTAATGTTGTTTTAAAGCTCCAGTTTGCCTTTAACGATTTCCATCTCCTCCTTTCAGCTGACCTACGACTATCAGTTTGACTTTGAGGATGATCAACACAAGATCCCTTGCCATTGTGGAGCCTGGAATTGCCGAAAGTGGATGAATTAACAGGGAGAAAGAAAGATGGAGAATTCCCTTCTCACTGGTGCCAGAACACTCCTGCGCCAAAGCCTTTGAATCCTACTTACCCAGTGCATAAGCTGTCCTGAAAGACACGGAGGAAGACAGGCCTCCCATCAATGAAAGACTATAGTGTTGACACCTGTAGCCAAAGGTTTGAAGAGCATTAACCGATTTTAAAGCAACCGACCACCTCCACTAACAGCAGCCTGATGGTGGGACGATCTTTTCTGTTTGGACTAGCGGATTCTTTCCTCAGCCAAAAGCAAACCTTTCCCCCTCTACTGCTCTCAATAAGCTGACAGTGGCTGGAAACAATCCTCAACATCTACCAAATGATTCTGATCCTATTCTTCTGTCTGATATCAATACTCATAGCGCAGAGCTCACGCGGAGCTTCGACAAAAAGCCATTTTAAGTACTAAGAATGAACTAATGCATTTTTTTTATTTTAAGTTGGACCTATTTCCTCTCCTACCCCACATCCCCCTCACCTCCCAGGAAAAAAAAAAGACACTTTCCCATCAAGTCATCAATGAAGACAACATGGATATTGGCTAGCTAGACAATCCTGATGTGGCTCTGTGTAGAACTACATACATACATACATGTTCGATGGATAAGATGTAAGTTAATATAAAAGTTGAGATGCTATTGACCTGTGGGTCCAGAGGCTCCGCATGTTTTGACTGATACGGAGTCTAAAGGTGGGTTAGTTGGACCCAGTCTACCTCATTGATTTAGTTGGGAAGTGACTGCTTTGTATAAAAACTGTTAACTGCTACTGTGGAACGGGGGGGAAAGGGGGAATGTTTTTATGGGCTTAGCCTTCTCGGACAAGCAGGGAATCTTAAGCAGCAGGTTTGCTCTATCTACTCTATGCTGATGACGATTTACAATAATGAGCCAACATAATTATTATTATTCATGAATTATTTATACAGAGGAAATATATGACAGTTTTGATATTGCATCAGATATCACATTAAGATCACAATCAAAAGCTTAGTAGGTGTCCTGTATGCCACCAGATCATCCTGGATATTCATGTAGCTTTCTTTGTTCTTTCTATTTATGCATCTAGAAACCATGCTTTTAGCTGTGTGAAAGCACAATAACATCCACCTTTTAAGTTGCTTAAGACAGAATATAATTGTGTGAGTGACGGCGTTAGGATCACAGGAGGACACTTGGGTCTTTCACAAGACCGTCGAGTTCAAATTTAACAGAGTAAAGGAAACATTTGCTTGTTGCTTCATGCATTTAAGTTCCACTTGACTAAAACGAGGTGGTGGATGCACGACTACTATCCCATTTAATGCTTTTTATTCCCTAACAACTCAATCTTTTCACAACTCAACCTTAAACCTTAAATCATGCCTCTTCCTCTCTATCATGTAGTAGACTGTTGTTAATCTTTACTGTAGTAAGTCTTCCTCTGCTTGAGTACATCCTGCAGTGTATCTACTTCCCTGTAGTGTGGTTTTTCTAGTGGTGGTACTGTTTTCTTGAGGCTGAACTGATTGCAGGGGAATACTTATTTAAAAAAAGGGCATTTGTTTTCATTTCTATGTAAGATGAGTCTTTATAGAAGGGAGCTTTATGAAAACTCCACCTTCCCATACTACTTTGTTTCCTCCTTCCCCTAACCTAAGACCTCACATGATTTTAAAAATGCAAAATTGTACAAACTGTATATATATATATGCATTAGGGGACAGCAAACTCTTTATCCAACCCCTTTGTAATCAATAAAGTCAAAGTGTAGAGAAATAAATTTGAGAAAATTCAACCACTGGATATCATTTTATCATAAAGATAAAGCTGTGTATATATATAAATATATGTAAAATGGCAAACTAATATCTTGATCTGTAAATGAACCAGAGTGTTTTGCATTTACCTGTTTTTTCTATTAGTGTTTTTGCTATAAGCTTTCAAAGACAAGTTTGTTAAAATAGGTATGTGAAAATGTCTGGTCTTCTCCAATCAGTGGGGATGAGAAGCCAAGGTAACTACAAAATTGTTTGCGAAAGGATCCACGTGGAACGTCATGATTATTAGACATGAAAATCACTTATTGCGTAAAGCAGTACAATGGTGCATAGCATTTGTGTATTTATGTAATATTGTTCATGTGTTTTTGTTTTGTTTCTTTTTATTTATGCTACTGCTTGTTGATTACCAAAACCTGTCCCTTGATTGGTCACAATTGGATTAGTATACTCTTTGAAAGGAAAATCTTGAATTCCCTGGAGTATTATTGTTATGATTAGTAGTTTGCTTTTTTTTTTTTATATCCTCCCTATAGAAGTGAATGTGTTGGTATACCTTGTGAAATGGTTACTTGGCCTAATGTATGTTATGATGTAATACTTAAAGTTAATCCCATACTTACCTGGTAATGGATTGCACTCTCATAGTATAATGGAGTACTTCTCTAAAGTGGTAGATATTGATCAAGTATCCGAGGCAGTGATATATATATTTTTTGGTATATTTCTATTTCAAGGGAAGACCATGACAAGACATTATGCCGCTCACTGGATTTTAGCGTGAATAATTTTTACCTTCTCTGAATCTTAATTTAAGTTCTCTGCATATCTTATAATTTAATAAAGAGTTTGCTCAAATTGAAGGTTCTTTTTTTTAACCTAACCTACTTTTTAAAAGATGTTGCATCTGTACAGCAGAGATACTTTTAGGGAATATGAATAAATATAATGATCATTTTTATTGTATGTGGCATGTTTTGTATGGATATTATTTTGAATTGTACATATTTTTGAGGACGCCAGAGGTTGCATCTCTTTATATACAGCTTTCCCCTCCCTTTCCCCATCATCTTATTTCTTTGTCTGCTTTTATTTCTTGTAAAGGAAAATAAAATGCATTTTAAATATGTCTGTTTCTGTTTTGTCTCCTCGTTCTTCTTCCAAGTTAAAAACCTGTGTAGAACTGCCAACTATTTCATGACAAGATCAATGTTTACAGAGCGGCTGTCTACCTAAGATTAACTTAGATCTGAAGACCTTTCCATATCTGAGGTCGCTGTTGACAATGAAAACGCTGCATGACATCTTAAAGGAGCAGAGCAATTAAACAACGCCAATGATAAGAAAAAAGGTATTTATTGTATATGATCTATGTACACTTTTGAACTAACTCTGAAAAGATTTGCAAGACATGATTTTTGAAATCTTGATTACTTATGAACAGGACGTCTGATGGTAAAATACCCATGGCAACAAACCAAACATGGACAGGAGTATTTGACATTTTGGTTCACCCGTTGCTCTCCCAGCTCCTTCACTATGCTCCGGCCTGCTGAACTTCTCTACCCATGTTACAGTAGCAGCAACATTTCTGGGGTATACACGCCCAACAATCCAGACAAAAAGGAAATGTAAAACAAAAACAAACAGGTAGTCAGAGGAAAAGACAAGACTACGTTCATCTACTGTAATTCACCCCCTCAGTGGAGACTGAGGACCCAGTGTTTGAGACAGCATGCACAACAAGGAACTACCATGACACATTGATTCTGGTTGTACAGAGCCGGGTTTAAGTGTTAATAACGGTTACATAATGCTAACATTAACCCAAGTCCATGTGGACATAACAGTGCAGAGCCCAAGGATGACAAACTAACGGTGTAATACTTTCATAATCTTGTCTGCAAACGCAAACAGACTTGCATTACACGTAGCTCAGGACATAAAGTAGCATGAAAACGTGCAGTTTCACTTAACGGCATGTCAATCTTAGAAGGTGACAGCTCTGAATCACATTTCACATCCAAAAATATGTTTGCCCTGATCCAATATTAAGAATTGTCAGAAATGCTCTCCATTTCTGAATAAATAGCCATTTGTAATATCAGAATTCAAGGTTACATGATGCTCCTAAATATTCCAGTGTCAACGAAAAGGAGATGCCACCCCAGAGGACATAGAAACAGATCTGGTTTACTGAACTCTGAAAAGAACTCAAGCAATTCCAACAATTATAAAAAAAAGTAGTTGCAGCAAAATGAACTGGGATCAGTAGTACCACCAAACTGCTAGAGGAGTTGCAAATCAAAAATAAAATCCAGCAGATGACAGTCCATTACCTGGCACAGTTCAAAACCATGCAGACAGATCAAGAGACAGATTTCTGAAAGTACCATTCAAGCAAAGTCACTGTTCAAATATCAAACTGGTGCTCGTGGCATAAAAGGAGAAATGCATGTTTTATATACAAATCATATGTACCCATCAGTAGTGTCTAATGTAAAAGTCAAAAGAAAACACTCATCATGTTGTCTTTACACAAAACACAAATATACTTTTTAAAAAACCCAGTATTTTTCATTGCCATATCATACGCCTCTTATTTGCTCAGTGTGCATCATGTCATTGCCTATCACCAATGAGGTTATGGTAACATCCATACTTGAGTATCTTATTAAATGATTGTAATAACCCCTAATCTAGCGTTCTTAATATGGTGAAGACTGGGACTGAACTAGAACAACTTTCATATCAGACACTGGCTTGTCACGTCTCATCTCACAGTGTGTTTATCAATATGAAATAAAACTATCAACAAATAAATAAAAATAAAATCATCCCAAACATTATCCCTGCCACATTTCATATTAACATCAGAACTGGACACCCGCAGGTGTCGCATGTGATGAGGAAGCTACAATAGAGTGCAACTCATTTCTGTTGGTGGGCTATTCAAGTGGGGGACAAAAGCACAATCTGTCTGTCCATGCTGAATTCTCAGATGTCCAACAACAGGTTACTGGACTACAGCCTCTCCGCGAGGACGAGTGTGCCTGTAGTCTCTTTCAAACATGCTAGCAGTCCAGGCCTTTCACATACGACAGATAGGAGTACAGTGCTTTAGCCTCTTTTCCCCACACGCTCGCTGCAGCAGGATGTGATGCTGCACGGACCACAGGATATTAAGTCATCTGTATTCTTCTTTAGCGTTACATAAAACCCACAACATGCTTGAGTCTTCTGGACAAGGTTAGTCCACCATGGGACAATTTCAGAGAGGTAAAAAATATCAAACAAAAATCCTGTCACTGTACAATAGTAATAATTCCTGCCATGGGAAATGAAAAAGGAACACAAAAAAAAAAGTTGGGTGTGATGATATTAACAGTGGTAGTGCTGTAGTGTTGTGGCCCATGGAGAAGGGGGGGTCAAAGGGGCTGGGGAGCAGGAGGTAGGGAAACATGAGGGAGAGAGGAGGGGGAGGGAGGGTGATTCTCAGTAGTTTTGGCTAAAAAGGTGAGGTAGGCCTTGTCACAACTTGGAGTGTGGCTTTAAAACTGGCAGGGTTTTCATTTGCAGTCTGTCTTTAGTGTTTGTTTCCTATGGGAGTGTGGTCTGGTTGTGCGTCTCCAGCGCCCGGCTTCGCCCCGGCTGCTCACATCTTGACGTCCTCCTCCACGCTCAGCTGAGACAGAGTCTTCTTGATGCGCAGGGCCGTCAGTCTGGCCGCTCCGTTGACGTACCAGCACTCCCTCATGATCTTCCCCATGACGCGCAGCGACTGCACAGGAAAGAGCAAATGGATTTTATTCTAAAATGAGACATCGACCATTTGAAAAAACAAAGCGATGCCTATTATTATGAAGTGATAGGACCAAATGTAAGTGAGATATGGTACTTTTTATAGGACAGAGGGTAACTTAAGTCCTTGACTGACAAAAAGATGACACTAATGGACATACAGTATTTTAAAAATACTGACTACTGACCCGCAAAACCGCCATTTGGAAATGAACTGTCTATATTCAACTACTAAAGTCAGGCTACCTGAGAGGACTTCTTCTACTGATACACTGTAATACCCAACCACCCACCAATATAGCATCTGAATCTGTATTTTTAGTAAAGGCGGGTCATGCTGTCATGGTGTCCATATAGCCAACCTGCTGGCCTGGATGGTAATGAATCAGTATGGGATACCTCGTAGCTCTGCCACCAGTTGGGCACGTTGGGCCTCAGTCTCTGGTCACACACCACCTTCCTCATCTCCTCTATGGATGGGTCAGAGGGCACCAGGTCAAAGTAGGGCAGCTGGTACTCCTCGTGGATACCTGCAGTGCACAGTGGGGAAACCTGCTCAGTCACTGGATTCAAATTTTTATTTTTATTTGTTTTTTCAGCACTCCTATCCGACCAGATGATGGGAATTCATGTTTCAACAGCGTGTGTGTTTGTGGTTCTTACCTCCAGTATTGCAGCGGCGTGCTATCTCCCAGTACACCAGGCCCAGGGCGTAGATGTCGGCACACTTAAAGGAGTCAAAGTGTTTCATGTTGATGGTTTCATCCAGGACCTCTGGAGCCATATACCTGGGGTGGACAGAGGACAGCATAGTAGTGAGTAATAGCACCAAGTGAGATTTTGAAAGTACTGAGTATAGTGTGAGTGTGAGTGTGTGTGTGAGAACTAGGGAAACCCATACCTCTTAGTGCCCACGCGCTGGTTGGGTGCTATGTCGATTGTGTCTGAGATGGACTCGTGGCGTACTGCCAGGCCAAGATCAGCAATGGCACACATACCATTCTTCTTAACCAGGATATTTTTAGACTTGAGGTCACGGTGAGCGATGCCCGGTTTTCCTGTCAGTTAACACACCATTAGGTTAGCATTAACTGAACAGTAGGGCAGCGTAAATGGTGAACTCTTGCTAAATAAATAAATATTTTGTATGAATTCAGATTCATTTGTTCTCTCATTGTAACTTGTGTGCTCTGTGTGGGATATGAATTGCCCGCTCAACTCACCCTGAGTGCCAAGGATCTCCATGTGGAGGTGTGCCAGGCCGCTGGCAGCTGACAGTGCCAGTTTGATCATGCCCTCGATGGTGACGGAGTAGTGGTTCAGGTAGTCGAAAAGAGAGCCATGCTCATGGTAGTCCGACACCAGCCACAGCTGAGTCCACGTGCCATTGTCTGACGGAGGAAAACACAATGAGAAAGTCAGAGGACATGGTATTAATGTATAGGAAGAATTAGAGTCATCAAAATAATTCGGACCAATGCTGAGCTACATAGAATTTCAAAATATAAACAAAATCCCTCCTGGCTCCCTTTACTTCCTGTGATCATTCTGGGGTGCTTGCCTGTAATGTTGGTCATCCAGGAATATTCTACTGTTTCACTCCCCGTACATTACTCTGGATAAATGCCTAAACCGTAAATATCAATAGACCACCGGCGAGCCTCCTAACCTTTATTGTCTGCTGCGATGAAGCCTAGGATGTTCTCGTGGCGCAGCATGATTGTCTGGTAGATCTCGGCCTCCCGGAACCAGGAGCGCTCTTCTCTGGATGAGAAGATCTTCACTGCCACGTCTCCTCCCCTCCACTTCCCTCGCCACACCTCGCCGAAACGACCCTTCCCTATGATCTCCTGCAGCACAATGGTCCTGGCCACTGTCCGCTGCACGAACAGGGGCAAACCTGTAGGGGGCAGCAGACACAAACTATAAATTCCACTATAATTATAATAGTAGAATTTCCAGTAGACTCAGATTGTAGCTGTGGGGGAATTTTTGATCCTGAGAATATTTTACTCCTGGGCCCAATCAAGTAGATGTTGCAATTTAAGAATGGCTCTTGTTTTGATATTTATAGGATGAAATTTGGACGATTTGCTGTTATTGTATTGTTGTTTTTTGACACACTAGTGATATGATTTTCCTAAAACACTATAAAAAGCAAAATCCAAGTTTCTCAATGAGTTGGGTAGGCATGGTTACTGACCGGAGCCTGATCCAGAGGTGGACATGTCGTAGATGAGGTCTTGCAGGGTCTTGTCCTTGGCCAAATAAAGGTGGTCACAGGACGGGTCCTCTACCTCCAGCCGCTGTCTGTGGCTATAGGCCCTCTGGTGATACTGGAACAGGAATACGCCTACCATCAGCAGCACACAGAGCAGAAACACCGGTCCCATGATCACAGCCACCAGCTCCACCGGCCCCCAGGAGCTTCCTGAACCCAACCAGCCAACCTCTTTTGTTGGGACTAGGAGAAAGGAGTGAGATGGAGAAAAAAGAGCAAAGGTGACTTTGAAGCCAACCAACTGAAACTGGACAACGTGTAGTACTCCTGTTCAAATTGCAGGAGTTGTGATGTTGAGGAGTCGGGGAGCCTCACCTGGGACCTTGAGGTCGATACTGTTACAGTAATCTACATAGCAGCAGTGTGTGTTGAGCAGGCCCTCAGCGCTCAGACAGTAAAAGGGCTGCCCGGGCGGGACCAAGTTGTCGTGGTCGATACAGATGCGCACGTGTTGCTCCTGCCCCTGGATGTAGTACGTGGAGGCCATGCAGGCGCCATCTGTCTCACACTCATAGCCCGTCTTCTCACAGTTAGTGCAGTTACACCGCAGAGCTGGGGGAGAGAAAGAGAGGAGGTTAGTGAACAAACATTCATCACAGAGCAGTAAGGAAAAAGAACTGTTAGTGATTAGTGATATACGAGTTATGTTTTGTTTTATGTTCTTGAAAACGCCAGAATGTGTGTGTAGCTTAAATCACAAACGATACTATTCAAGGGTTAGACTATCCATTTGTGTCATATACCATTTTATAGGTGGATGAACTCTAATTTCACAAATTCAGAGGTTTAGGTCCGTTTATCATCCACCCCTAATATGTTTCTCAATTTTGTCCAGCAGGGGGCACACTAACCCCACAATCCCAGCCCAGCATGCAAACAGTTTAGTGTCATTCAGTGGTAGGCATCTGTGGCGTGCAGACACAGTGCTTGGGAGTTTAGCAGCAGCCAGACGGCCCTGGCGGCCCTGAAATCAGATCCTCCACTGCAGATGAACCCAAACACACTGGGTGGAGATGGACCTGCCCAGTGGGACAGACAAAGTGAAACCCAACAAGGGGAGCAGGCCCCTGCCAAATCCCCAATGCAGCATTCTGCTCCATTCCTCTCCTCTGTCTCTCTCAAGACTGGCTGAGAGAGCTGCCACTGTTTAAGCTAATGAGACGGGGGTTTTATTAAACACAGCACACTCCTGCACGGGGACCTATTAAAGCTGACACAACGGGACTCCCGCTGCCCCCATAATAAACTACGGTGGTCCATCTACATACTCAAATGAGGTTAGAGCCAGAAAGTCCGCACGAATCAGCCACATCTAAATCAGAACCAGAGTAGGCCGAGCAACTCGGGAGGGCACAGCACTGCAAACTGATTAGATTTGGAGTGAAATGTGATTTTGAGTCATATGCTTCTCGTTTAGAGTACGGTCAGCACAAAAGACTGTTTCCTGGGTTCACAAATAGAGCGCAAAACAGGACTGGGCAAGGGTGGTTGTTTGTGGGGCTCGTTTTCACATGGTAAAAACACCAGGAAGGGAAGTGGCTGAGCACAGCTGAACCCCAGTCAGAGGTAAATGCTGAACCGTCTGACTGATAACGGGGCTGTGAGTGAGGCGTGACAGGCCAAGAGCTGATCCTTGGCCAGAACAAAAGGCTGGACCACTCAAAGACTAATCACTCCAGACTTGGTGAAGACAAGACCAGGGAACAACCGGCAACTTATTCAAACACGGGAGGAGACAAAGAGCAGGGAGGAATTTCCATCTTTGTTCTCCCAAAAGAGGCTCAGCACGCACTGGTCGGACCGCTGACAGCCTCCGGCCCAGAGGAAAGTATACGTTTTAAGAGAGGGAAGATTCCACTAATCCTCTGTGTGGATTTCTGTGACCCGATGAGCTCACTCTTCTCCCTTGTTTGTCCTAACTAAGGTCTCTATCAAAACATCTGAGAGGATTTCCCCCACTCATTCCTTTGAATCATCTTAGCCATCACATAGTTATGCTTTTTCTCAGCACAGTTTTAGTAAAGATCCCTCCTCACAATGACTGATACACCGATTGCGCCATCTGCATGTAACATCCAAGTGTCCAAAACCACAAGCCCCGGTGTCATAGGAGTGGTTCTCACACACTTGAACAGTGGGAGCTGGCATTCTGCGTGGGAGCATTTTTTGCATGTAGTGTGTTTGCTGATGATGTGTCTATGCTTGTCCAATGAGTGATAACTGGGAGAAGTGGCGTGAGTGAACCCAAGTTTCAGCGATAGTTCTCATCCGTTTGGTGTGTGTGTGTGTGTGTGTGTGTGTGTGTGTGTGTGTGTGTGTGTGTGTGTGTGTGTGTGTGTGTGTGTGTGTGCGTGTGGGTG
>CABFOQ010017901.1:1150-11956 GCA_900660455.1 Gephyroberyx darwinii | reverse complement strand
CAGTGCTTCAGTGTCAGTCTTCTCACGCTGGGCTGGTATCAGTGCGCTCTCTGTTTCTCTTTCTTACAAGACAAGCTATCAGTATGTTTGTCGTGAGTCCTTCTTGGGCCAATTCCTCTGTCTTGAGGCTGACTCAGGGCCATGGCCGTCCTCTCTGATATTTCCTTCTTTCTGTTTCTTTACTTTGGGGGAATTTGTCGCCCGTCTGGGGTAGTTTTCTGTTAGGCCTTTGAGGAATTATCACCCGTTGTGGGTTGATTTCTGTTCTTTTTCTATTCCTTGTAGGGGCTCCTCGGAATCACTTTAGTTCTCCCTCATCTCCTTTGTTTCCCCTTTCCTTAGTCTGTTTACACAGATTTAGTGGCTGTTCGCGCTAGAATAGCTTTTAGAAACCCAGTAGTCCGCGGTTGGCTTTGCAACCCCGCTCCCCGTCACATAAGATGGATATGTTAAAACTTTAATATCATTTAATTGGCTTTGAGAATTTTTTTTTTTTTTTTACATGTGTAAGGCCCATGATCCTCGCACTAGCTGAAAGGTGATTTATCTGTATGTGTCACATGTGCCAGATCTGAATGTCATTTTCAGTGAGGGGACAGTTTTGCTCATACTGCACAGGAACTACGTTATGTAAATGGAATGCAACAGAATCAGGTTTCTCCCCCGGTTCATCAAAAGGAATGCGTTGTGAGCACCTCTTTCACTTCTTCATCCTGTCAAGAAAAACAAGGCATCGGTGATTTTGCATGAACCGGACTATTGTCATTTAGATACATTTAGCCTCAAGTGCCTTTGTCCTTTAATTTTACTCTGTTTCATGTTGGGAAGAATATGTAGTAGTAGTGGTAGTAGTAGCTGTAGTAGTGGTAGCTGTAGTGATAGTAGTAGTAGTAGTAGTAGTAGTAGCTGTAATAGTAGTGATAGTAGTTGTAGTAGTAGTAGTAGTTGTAGCTGTAGTGATAGTAGCAGTAGTAATAGTAGTAGTACTGGAAAAGTAGTAGTGGAAAAGTACTGAGACCTTGGGAAGGTGGTGTGGTATGTCCGTCTTATCTGCATGTTCATGGTCACCCAAACTCGTGGGGTGCAGTGATACTGTGCTCTCATGTGAACCCAGTGTGATGGGAACCGCTTGGTAACTAACCTAACCAATCAGGGACAGACTCATTGTCTGTTTGTGGCCATTTACTATTAACCCTAGTCAGCAGGTATCACACTATGGGGTCATAATTATAAGATAGCAGTAGCTGTGATTTATTATTGCTGTTCTATTAGTTTGTTGTGTGTCAAATGAAGGTTTTCTTTTGCTTGTAATAAAGCTGTCAAAACACTAAATAAAATAAAAATAGAAATATTGTGTTATTCATTCACTCTCTCACGTGGCAAGCTTGTAACTTTGCATTCTGCTAGTTTTATTCTTACTTACACATATTAACATTAGTTTTAGTGCCATATTGAGTGATTCATTCTATAGAAGGTTTAGTCGACGTCGGCTTCTCATACATTTGGATGGCGGATACTCCAAATAAACACAAAGACACGGATTCAAAGAGGGAAACTCCATTTTTTTGAAAAGCAGAAGAAAATAAGCAGTTTGTCGAAGAAGCTTATAAAGGGAAAGCCATTGATCTCCCCTGCCACTTTACAGAGAGCAAGCTAAACTAGCCCCTAGAGAACACCCCCCCCCCATCCAAAAGAGAAAAATCAAAAACTTTATTAACAGAGACAAATTATAGAAAATAAAAACCAGTAAAAGATAAGAAAGTGAGGCATCACTTGTACTGACTTGTGCTGACTAGAAGCCTGAAGCGTCATTACAGTACATACAGTACTCTGCATGCAGCTACTAGAGTTTAGAGCCTTACTGGGACCTGATCATTTGAGCCCAACGCAAAGACAAATTCTGTCCCAAACCCAAACTGGACCCGAGGAGTACAGCTTTTAGTGAGCCCGAACTGTACAAAATCCTGAAATTGTTACAAAAAATGACACCTGTTTTTGGTAGATTGTCCTGTTTGTCAGTTTACCTGTTGAGTGATGAGAACATAGACACCAAAATCATCCATGTGTGCCCGGTAGATCATTGGCTCCAGTGCTCCATTTACTATCTGTTTACTATCACTCAACATAGTGTATGCTAATGTGTTAGCATGTAGCCTACTATCACTCAACATAGTGTATGAGTGTTATCATGTAGCCTACTATCACTCAACATAGTGTATGAGTGTTATCATGTAGCCTACTATCACTCAACATAGTGTATGCTAAAATGTTAGCATGGATCACCGGAGCTAACAATCTATCAAGGACACGTGGATGATTTTGGTGTCGACATTCTCATCACTTAACAGGTAAATTGACCTGGCACAACGGCACAATCTAGCAAAAACGTGGTGTTTTCCTTTAATGATAATCTGCTGATCATTTATGACAATATTTTGAGAAAATGAGAGAAAATTAGCACTATTCCGGCATTAACGACCAGCTCTACAGCCGTTCTTCCTTGCTTGACCTTTTATTCAACCTCCCCACCCATCTTCCTGTCTTTCAATTATCTTTTGTTATTAAAAATATGCAAAAAAACCAAACAAACACATAACACAATGCAAAACAAAATAGACCCCAAATTATAAAAAAAAAAACAACCCCCTATACCTTTTACCTATAACCCAAGAGTATTGTCTGAGGGCAACTTCATCCTAAAAATTTAACTATTACAGAAGTCCCAACTTTTGCATGCTTGCTGCGCTCTTGCTCCACCCTTGGATAAATGGTTTGGAAGTGGCTCTGAGCGCAGTAATGATGTAGGATAGATGCACGGTAAAGGTTATCAAAGGGACTTCTACATTAGCTACAACTGTATCCCTTGAAACTTGGAATAATTTACCTTGAGGGTAACCTCTTGTCAGATTCTGGCCAAGCACATATTCGTTCTTTCATTCTCTATAGGCCTATAGTTTATTTACATGACTATTTACCAAGTAAATGACATATTTCAGGAATTGATCTCATTTCAAGTTCACCCTAGCCAGTGGAAGGGTCATTAGCAAAGGAGTCTGAGTCAGATATTCGAATAATGGCAGCATCCTAAGAAAGAAAATAAATACAAAGTGAACCTTGAATAGAAAAAAGCACAGATACAAACCTTACAGAATAAGAATAATATATTAGTCATAATAATCATAATAATTTGAATCATAAAGAGACTAGACATAAGGAGTGTCAAAGCAGCCAGGTGACCGGTGGAGTATACTGTAGGTAGAAATGCCAGTTGGAGATACATTGCAGAACATACAGTATATTTTCTGCATACACTTGCATACATACATCGTAACACTCACTCACTCACTCACACACTCACACACACACACACACACACACACACACACACACACATGCGCGTACAGACAGTGGTAGGGTGTATACTCGAAACACATCTGTAAGTACATACATCTTGTATTACCTTTCAGCATGTACTAGAAAGACATGTCGCTAATAGCACAATTGTACTGAACAGTAAAACGATATGTGTTGTCCCATCATAAACATGTCCACGTTGAAAATGACACATCCTGTTTAAGAGAGTACAGATTGAGACAAGGCAACCTCCCCTCTGGTGCCAGGAAACAGGTCGACCAGT
Organism: Gephyroberyx darwinii; assembly: GCA_900660455.1. NCBI lineage: Eukaryota > Metazoa > Chordata > Actinopteri > Trachichthyiformes > Trachichthyidae > Gephyroberyx > Gephyroberyx darwinii. The sequence goes on along the minus strand of CABFOQ010017901.1, from coordinate 8,319 downwards.
CAAAGAGCTGCAGTGTAAACATTGTTTGCCAGAACAAGGCGATTGAAAAGTATCTGAAATCTTTAGAAATTCTCTTTTGATTCATGTTTGATTCACCCCGTCCTGATAGACAGGGTCATACTCACAGATTACTGATGTTTTATTTATAATTCTTAAAGGAATACATCAAGTTTTTGGGAGATTGTCTCATTGATCAACTTACCTGTACACCAAAATAATAATAATAATAATATGCTAAAGTGTTAGCATAAAGCCTACTATCACTCAACATTGAGTATGCTAAAGTGTTAGCATGGAGCCTACTATCACTAAGTGCTAGCACGGAGCCAATGATTTACTGGGGACATATGTATGATTTTGGTGTCTATGTTCTCAAGTTAGCCAATGGGACAATCTACCTGAAATTTTATTCCTTTAAAGACGTCACTGCTCGACACATGATCAATCAAATCCAAATGAGTATTTCCAAATTTCCAGCTACTGTTTGACCTTGGACTGTGTGGCAACGTTTCTGATTGGGAGTTACAAATGTAAATGCCATGCTACTGTGGGGTATTTAGGAGTAAAAATATCCCAAATCCAGCCCTGCATGGACGTGCACGTGCCCGTGCACATATTATTGTTATCCCATGAGACAGAGCCAGCAGGAGAAGCAGTGGGTCAATAGTTTAATGTACAGAATGGTGGGGGAGAGTAGAGAAGAGGAATGACTGAATATAATGTGTGTGTGTGTGTGTGTCAGCATTTGTATAGGCCTTCTGTGTTTGTGTATACCTCAAGCATCCTGTGTGTGTAGGCTTTCTCTATCTTTGTAGGTGTTTGTGTGTGCGTGTGCATGCGTGTGTACAGGCCTTCTGCATGCTTGTGTGTATACTTCAAGTATAGTGTGTGTTTGTGTGTACTTGGCGTGTTGTACCATGTGTGTACCGTGTGTGTGTGTGTGTGTATGTATGTATAGGCCTTCTATATGTTTCTGTATTTGCTATAGAGGTTTTGCAGTTGCGCAAATCTCCCAGCAGCACCAGCTGGCGCCATCATGGAGGTCCTTTGGAGAATTTACTGCAAGCAAATAATGTCTAAATATATAACAATCTGGCTGGAAAAAGAAAGATACCTGAAAGATTGTTGTGGCCTGGTTGTGGGTCCATTCAGTAATGTTAAAAGTAAAAGTTAATCAAATTTCCAAATGTAGGTTACTGTGACTCAGTAAACTGTCTTGTCTTCAGACCTAGTCTCTACTCCAAAACACTCAAGTTGTTGCTTGAGAAGAGTCAGCTCAGTTAACCTGAACAAACTGTTAGCTAGATAACTAGCTACATTATCTAAACAAAATCAATCAGACGTATCAGTGATGAAATGATCATAACCCAGTCAGAAACAGCACAGAAATTAACCATATCAAGTTGTAAGTTTAGAAACAAACTCAGCTGTGGACCTCCAACATGGCTGCCATGGCTGCCTTTATATTGACCTTCAATATGTTTGTATGTATGTATTGTTGTGTATGTATGTGTGTGAGTGTGTGTTTAGTGTTATTCGCAGGGTGGCGTCTCTCATGCAGAAATATCACATTGGTGTTAGTGTGAGTTTCAGGGAAAAATGCTTGTTGACTAACAAGCGTGGGTCAAGCCACTGTATCGAGGTTGTAAACTGATACCCTCATGCACCAGCACAGCCTCAGCTCCTCCGACCACATCAAATGTCCTTCGCTCTTCCTCGTGTTCACCAATCATGGCTGAAAAACATGCTATAAGCATTGCATTGCAAAAAAACCCAACCTTTTCTCCATGTTTTCCCCTTTATACAATACTTCTGTTTAGAAATGTACCATAAAGTATTAAACAGGCATTTAAACTCCCTACAAAAATGGCGCAGCGACCATAGAAACGCTATTATATTATTTTTCTCCTTTAGAAAGACTTTTTTTTGTTTTTTTTTAGAAAAAAAGACACTTCAGTTGAGGTTCCTGGGACTGAGGCGGGAGTAGTAGGTGAATGACTGACAGTTTAACTGATCAATAACCTTTCAGGAAGGAGCACAACACAAGGACACAGACGGTCAGTGTAAAAGGCCAGCCAGGAGCTGCACGCCTCACTCTCGTAAAACATGCCTTTTTCTTTCTTCTCATAGTTATTAAAGATCCGACTGTCCCTGAAGGTAGCAACATAAAAAAGATCGGACGTACAGGACGGCTAAAACAGGTCCGATAAAAGGAGTGTGTGTGTAAATAAGCTACATGAAACAATTCACTGTAAAACAAAACCCTCTGGATTTAGTTCAGTAGGGAGCGTATTGTCCATAAGGAGAAGAGTAGGATGTGACGTCCAAGAGTCAAAATGATGATCACCTGGTGTGTGTGTGTGTGTCAGCTATTAAGTGTGTGTCTGTGTGTGTGTGTGTGTGTGACCGTTGCCCAGGGGGATGAATAACTGTCTGGCTCACAAAACACACAAACAGAAATCCCCCGCTTATCTCTCCCTCCCAGAGTCTTTCTCTTTCAGATCACTCCTCTGCTACCACTCCGCTCTACTTTCTTCATATCCATCTGCTCATCCATCTGCTCATCTATCCACTCTTCCATTGATCCATCCATCCATCCAGTTGTCCCTTCTTTTCTTTCGCAAAACGTCCTTCATTCTGTCTCTGGCTCTCGAGCACAAACTCTTCATCTATGTATTTCACTATCTCTTTCTCTCTCTCCTCATTATCCGTCATTCCTCAATGGCAGTGTGAAAGAAGGGGGCGTGGTCCACCTAAGGCTCCTCCTCCCCGGTGGAAACAGCCAATCGCATGGCCACAGACAGGTGGTCAGTGAGGCCAGCCAGCTGGGTGACAAAGCTGAACTCTTCGATGTCCTGCAGGGGGCGGAGAGGAGGGGAGTTGTCAAGTGTGTTACAAATAGACTGTATTCTTATTTTTATTCTTTTGCATTATGTTGTATTCTACTCTTTCCTGTTGTATTCTACCTGATTTTATTTATCTTTTAAATTGTATGAAGAAATTTGACATTTGTTTTGAATAAATCATGCATATTATTATTATTATTTAATAATTTATTACTACTACTAATACTTCTACTATAACTACTACTACTACTACTAATATTGTAGTTGTATCCAACATTTTGACAGCAGACAGATATAAGCATGACTGGAATCGGCTTGCTTCAGTAACTAAACCTGTTTTGTTACTAGAGTACCTGTGTAACTGTGTGCCTGGAATATATGGGGATAGATATTGTCTCCAGAAATCGGGCTGGGTTATTTGGGATCGAAAAAATTTAGTTTTACAAATGAAAGGGCCTTACAGTAGCTGCATTCCGACACAAGGTGGCAGCTCAATGCCATAGTTTTAAGAGAGATGGGGGGAGTGAGTGAGAGCCGGAGACAATCTATGTAAATCAAGTGATTTGGTTTTCCAATCCTTTCCAATCCCCCAGACAGACCGTGATGACAATATTGCCCTCGTTCCCTCCCAGGTTTGGCTCTAACACACCAGCTGCCCTCACTCGCTCTCCTTCCTGGCTGTAAAGGCAGGTAAATTTATACACTGCAAAAATGTCCATCTTATGGACATGTCTCATACTCTTAAGTCTTGATTGTCTTAAAAAGAACAAGCGAAAAGTCCTTGGGATCGAAGGTGAGACAATTTCACTTGTTTCAGAAATTTTACTTTATGACTTTATGGTATCAAGACAATGACAGTAGATCCAAGTTGCTTTGTATTGGAAACAAATAACATTATTTCATCATACTGGTAGATTTGTTTTCTATGAAAATGAGGTTTTAAGACACAACCCTTCTTGGACAAGGGAAAATTGGAGTCCGGATGCAAAACCAGTTGAGAACCACTGGTCTACTGCTCTTGTTCTTGTCTATAAATAGTTTTCACTGTGTGTGCAATTACATGCAACTGCATAGTCTAACGCAGCCTTGCTTCAGATCTGCGAACCCCGGGCAGTCTCTCTGACTTGTTTTTACTTTATCCAGCATTCATAAATCAACCCCTGTCCCACATGGACTTGACAACTGGCTGTGCCGCAGAGCTTCACCTGATTAATGTTTGATTTAAAGGTATGGTCCAAAAATTGATGTGACCATCTAAACCCTGTGTGTATTCACATAGGTTGGAAAAGTTTGACTTGCTGATGGTAAGTCCTTTCCTTCCCAACCTCAGAATACATATAAAACTCCTGTTGGTCCCTGTACCAAAAGCTCATTTAATCATGTTCAGAGTGAAAATAATTAAGCCTTTAATATGAGGATAATTTTGTCACCCTGTAGCAACTGATGCTGTAATACCTGCTGGACATTATAATAACTAAAATGTCCTTCTAAATGAGTCAGAAATGTAATAAAACCTGATATTGTAATCATTTTTTCCTGATAATAACTCCCTGTCTGCTACTAATCAGTACCAGCTTCCAGTCCTGCTGCAGGCCCTCCTCGTTGTAGAGGATGTAGTCGATCCGGCGGCCATTTCCCTTCAGCGGGATCTTCCTCCCCTTCTGGCTGCTGCCGGGACACTGGCTCTTACTGGGAGGAAACACGAGGTACTCCTTCCTCCCCTCCTCATTCTCCATCACTCTGACAGAGGCAGACAGACACGGTCAATGATCAATAGGTTGATGTTTAGAGACAGACAGTCAGGAAGACAGACAGACTTAGTCTTCTATCCTTATGAAGACCAAATGTCCTCACAAGCATAGACAGCTGAGGAAATGATCCAGGGTGAGGATATTTCGCTGGTCTAAGTGAGTCTTGGGTTTAAGGTTAAGATTAGGATTGGGATTATGTTTAGGTTAGGATACAGATTAAAGGTTTAAGGGTAGATTTGGGTTTTAGGGAATTAATGTAGTCAATAGGGCCCCACAAACCTCTGTGTGTGTGTGTGTGTGTGCTCCCATGCATTTAACTCACTTTTGTAAACTCTCAGGTGAGCTGGCCTCGTCGTCGTAGAGGCCGCTGGGATCCAGCAGCGTACCTGTTAAACCACAGTGCAGAATAGCCTAAATGCATCAAAGCGGATCACAGGGAGTACAAACACACACATTTCTACTTCATGCACAAACTCTGAGGTATCAAGCATTGCTCCTCTATCAATAATGAGCATCAGCAGCCTTGTGTCATTTCCCTTCTCCCAAAATAGATATGCATGCATCTTGTCTCGTGGAAGGCTGACTGACTGCTTTGTTGCATTCACCTCATATGGGAAACACGGTAGATACGTAGATATGAGCTTTCCTGTCTGGTTGTCTGTCTGGTTGTCTATCTGTTTGGCTGTCTGGTTGTCTGTCTGGTTGTCTGTCTGGTTGTCTGTCTGGTTTGTTTGTCTGGTTGTCTGACTGGTTGTCTGTCTGGTTGTCTGTCTGTCTGGTTGTCTGTCTGTCTGTCTAGTGGTCTGTCTAGTGGTCTGTCTAGTGGTCTCTGACTCACTGGAAGATTACTGGAGCTTTCAGAGTTCAGCACATTTCACAACGCACTATCAATACCACATTTCACCACAGTGGCCTGTCTGGCTGTCTGCCTTGTGTTTTTTGTCTGTCTGCTGTACATGCTTAAGAATAACCGTCTTTGGATAAGCATTGTGCTGCTATCTTCTTTTCATTCATTCATTCTTCTCTTTCCTTCTGTCGTTCTTTCCTTCCCAGCCTACCGGCCCGCCGACTAGGCAGCTCTGGTCCATTCCCCTGGTTTACCATACGGACGTCTCCATCCAAATAAATAAGCCCTTTTCTAAATGAGCCCCTTTCACTCTGGCCTGCCCACACTGTCCCCAAAATACCGCTGGCCTAAATAACACTTCATATCCAGACCAAAACCCCCCAGTTTTTACGTCACTAATGCCCATGTATCATCACACTGTACAGGGTGTATTTTAGTTCACACAGTGGTGCATCCAGATTTATCCAGACAGAGCCAGCTCACAGTCCCCTCTGCTCTTCGTGTACTGTATATATCAACAGTTTTCCTTCGCTGTTGCCATCGGGTGTGTCCGTGCTCCTATATGAACGTGTGTGTGTGCGTGTCCTCTCACCCAGAGCCCATGGTTTGTCCTCCCCAGGCCCCAGGCGACACGGGTCCTTGTATTGAGTAAAGAGTGCATGCTGCTGCTCCAGCTTGTCCTCTGGAAAAACACAACAACCACACAAGTACCGTTACGGACCATTGCAGTGACGGAGTGAAAAGACATTACTCATTAGTAGTTACTAGTTGTTTCACAAAGTCATATTATCACTTTACTTATTACTCCCTGGGAGCAGTAGGATAAGTCAGTTTCCTCTCCTGCGAATGATCAGGAAACAGAACAGTGTTGATGTTTTTTACTGAATAAAATCAAAGTAGTAGGATTACTTCCAACCAGAGAAAGTCAACATTTCTGCCATTTCTCATCAAAGTAGTAGGATTACTTTCACCCAGAGAAAGTCAACTTTTCTACCATTTCTCATCTAAACTCAGTGCCTATGTCAACTGAAAACCTTTTTGCTAAACACATTCCATGACATATAACACAATTTCCAGGACCAATATTTGTCAGAGTGTACGTTGCAATGTTGCAACACAACACTGAATGTCCCAGGTCTTGTTATTGTCTGGCAACAACTATCACTTAGGACCAATACTATCATTATTGCTGGTTTGGGTTTTCATTCCTCAAAGGGAAGTGGATCAACAAGCAGCCAAGCTGAAACTGAAGCTTAAACATTTCACTGGTTGGAATTTCTTTTTTAATCAAAAACATTCCACAACATTTCCAAAACTACATGAATGTGTTCCATTTTCCATAACTTTTCCAGGCCTGGAAAATACAAATTTTAATTCCATGACTTTCCAAAGTTTTCCATGAAATTAATTTTCCCCCTCAGAATTTAATTCTGAAACCTCTGAAACTGCCTTTATACTGTGGGACACTAAAATATACGGATATACTGGTCAAACCCAGCCCCTTACCCGAGGAGCAGTTATCAAAGTTGAGGTCTCCCAGGATGACATCAAAAGCCACCAGGTCTTCCAGCACCTTCTCTCCCTCGGGTGATTGGGATGAAGCCTGGCGAAACTCTGCCCCCCACTGGAGCAACAGGTCCAACTGCTCGCAACGCACTGATGCATCGCCTGATGGATGTGTGTGTGTGTGTGTGTGTGTGTGTGTGTGTGTGTGTGTGTGTGTCT
>CABFOQ010017890.1:1112-14039 GCA_900660455.1 Gephyroberyx darwinii | reverse complement strand
AGCCCAGCCCAGCACCCCTCCACCACCACCACCAACCCCCGCCTGCACAGCACTGCCAGCAGGGGGGCTGGAGCCATCATCTTTGACTAACGGCCCTCACAACCACCATTTCAGCTTATCTGAATGCGTAACGTCCCTTTCCTTCTCCCTGCCTCCCCTGGCTCCCCGTCCATGCATGGTTTACCACTAAAGAGTCCTTTTCAGGGACCTCATAATCGTTATCTGATAGCGAATAGAATAAATTGTAATTGCTTTTTTAAAGCACAATCAATTTGAGATAATGTACAAAGACATCGGGCAAACAGAGCGCTGCAGCTGGGCGCTGGGAAAGTCGATGCGTATTTATTTACTGAGGGAATCTAATTACTGGGAGTCAGAACGTCGACACTGGCATGAATACAGGCAGAGGAAAACAGAGCTTAACTGACGGGAGGAAAACATTCATTAATGTGCTAATGCTGTGTTATTAGCAGAATTGAACAGACACATGTTTTGATTGTTTGCCTGGATAAAGGAGACATGGTAAAGAAGTGTTACCATTTCCTATTTGGCTCATAACAGCATGATTCCCATAATGCTCTGATTTATTACCCTGTGTTAGATGTTATAGTTGACTTAGAAATGTGGTTCATATGTGTGAAATGCATTTTTCATCGTCACAGTGGGTGAAGATTGGTAAGGGCATGTCAAATGCATCATGCGGCAAGGTGAGCGACGCGGCGAAAATAGTGTTTGTCAAGGTGACTAATGTCAAAACAAAAGGTCTTTCATGACCCAACATGTTGAGGTAATTGAGACCAGCGAATGACGGAGTGATAGATGAAGAGAGAGAGAGAGGGGAGAGGGATGCAATGCAATGGAGTAATGATTAGTTTGTTTTGTCAGGAGGTGCAGGGATCATACAGCAAAACTCTGTCAGCTGTAAACAACACCTGTGATCGGCTGGATTTGAAATGATCCGCTGCCCTCTCCACCCAGAGTCCTTCGCTGTCTCTCTTCTGCTCATGTTGGAATAGTCCTTTGTCAATATGTCATCTCCGTTTCCATAGAGGGAGATTTGAGCAGTGAGCTACACCATGCCTTTGTGAACGATGACTCGCATCTATTCTATTTGAAAGTCAGTTTCATTTGCTATGAATCAATACCCACATCCTCTATCCATCCCGGCCCATTGATTGCATATTAAGCCCTGCCATCTGCCTTACTCATAAGTAATCATAGCCAAGGTTAGGCCAATATACAGTGTATATCTGCCTTGATTGTTATTGACATGTCTTTCGTCACACCTCTCATCTGTTCCCACGGCGACTCCCCCAGGGGCCTCCTCAGGCAGCACTGACCTTCTCCCCGCCCCCAGCGCCTCTACCAACTGGACTGCTTCCCTGGTGACGGACAGCGGGCGGGATAGCGACTTGATCTTCCGGTTCGACGGTCGCCAGGCGGCTAAAATCCCGGACCAGGTCGTACCCCAGAACCTGACGGACCAGTTCACCATAGCGACCTGGATGAAGCATGGACCCAGTCCCGGGCTCAGGGCCGAGAAGGAAACCCTGCTCTGTAACTCCGACAAGACTGGTGAGTGTGAGCCTGGCTGGGAGTGATTGGCTGCCACTGGGGAACAGAGAGCCCACTTTCCACTAATGGGGTATTGAAGTTCACTTTTTTTCAAACAGTTGATCCGCCTCATGCAGCTTTAAACGCATCCTAACACTAAGATAAGGTTAAGGATGGAGGTTAGTCTTGGGTCATTCCCTGAGGGCCCGGGTTCAAACCCTTGTGTGCCAATACCTGCCCAAGTATCTTTTGCTACATGACCCAAAGATGCATTTAGGGAACTGTTCAAATATAGCTGCACTGAAAGAAAGCACTTTGAACGGACCATGAGGTTTCTTAAAGCTCGCAGGGACGAGATGTCAAGCTGAGTTTACCTGACAGCCAGCAGTCTTGGCTCTCTGGTCCCGTGGATCTATTACTCTTTTTTTTTTCCTCCCTCCCGCAGAGATGAACCGTCACCACTACTCTCTGTACGTCCATAACTGTCGCCTGGTGTTCCTGCTGAGGAGAGACTTCACCCAGGTGGATACCTTCAGACCTGCTGAGTTCCACTGGAAACTGGAGCAGGTAGGAACGCTCCGCTTGCCGTACATTGTGCAGATGTGCAGATGTGGGGAACTTGTGTGACATGTATTACAGGTGACTTCTACCTCAAGGTCTCAGTCTTACAGACACGGGGTGAAGCCTCTAGGCTGGATTAAATATCCATTGGGACTGGTCTAGGATTAGGCTTAATCCATGCCAGTCCATGTGCCTTTACCTAACACCAGAGGAATCTCTGTAGGACTCTGGGTCACATGACTGTTGGACTTCACTAAGAGTCAAACTGGTTACGCTCTAAAGCCGGTTGCACTCTAAAATGCTTTATGCATTGCCTTAGATCTGTGTGTGTGTGTGTGTGGGTGTGTGTGAGCGTGCTTGCATTTCTGTTTGGTACTGTTTGGTGTGCTCAAGAGTCTCTAAAGAGTCTCTTAAAATCCACAAAAAAACCATCTCACCTCTCATTAACCTCAATTAGTTTGGAGAACAACGATCACACCACTCTATTTAATAGCCATGCAAAGCAGTTTTTAAATCAGTCCACTCTCCAATACACATTTTCCGTGGATACGAGCACTTTCTTGTTGGCAGGCAGCTGAGTAGAGGGCCATGTTTCTCTAAGGATAAATATATCTGGAGATGAAAGGCTTTGCATCCTACCTGACATGGAATCGGAAGAGGAAATAACCGATGTTTGGTGACTTTTTTTGGCACAGGAATTTCCAGTTTAAGTGGGGCATGGAGGAAAAAGTTTCAGAAACTCAGCCTTAAAGAAATTTCTCACTTGAATCCAATGATGCTTGGCTTACAATATGCAATTTTCCAATAATGCTTGGAAGATTCTCGTTGAGTTTCTTATTGGGTTATATGAGTTAAACCACATGAGTCGGAACGTGAAACCATATGAGGTGAATGAAGTTCACATAGAAAACACCATCTGCCCTCATGGTCTCTTCACCAATGTCACCCACTGAAACAGACGAACACAAGGATACTTCAGCAAACCTACAGGCATGCTTGCTCCAAGGACAGTGCTGTGTGTGTGTGTGTGTGTGCGTGTGTGCACTGAAGGCCAGTGACCTTACTGAGGGTGTACTAATGCAGGGAAAGCGCATCTGGCCAGACTGGCCTCAGAGTCAGCGCCCCAAGGCTCAGTCTTATGGAGTGTGTGTGTGTGTGTGTGTGTGTGTGTGTGTCTATTCTGTCATTCTGACCTGAGATTTATCCATGTATCTGAACATCTAGAGTGTGTATGGATCTATAAGGACAAATTATGTGTGTGTACATGTGTGTGTGTGAATGTATGTTTGTAGAAATATATTGTGCATGTGTATTTTGTGCCTCAGTGTGTATCTTGCACTCCATCGAGTGTGTATTTACATCTGTCTGATACACACTCAGAGTGTGTATACGTCCGTAAGAACAAATTGTATGTGAGTATATGCGGATTGGTATAGTAAGTGTTAAAGTAAACCAGGTTTCTGTTTCTTCTGTCTACATTTGAGTGGCAGTGTGCATGTATGTGGGTGTAGACATCCGCTGTCTGTCAGTCCTGGAGTCAGTCTTAAAGTCAGGCAGGTCACCCCAACTCCAAGACCCCGTGCTCAACCAGCGAGGACATCTGATTGGTCAGGAGAGAGACACACAGCTGAGCCCGGGCAGCCAGAGGCAGCGCCCGGGGCTAATTTGATCAGACAGATCACTGGTCTTGATTGGAGGAGGCCATGAAGGAGGTCATACCTCAACCTCCTGACCGCACAGCGTGTATGAGTCATTGTCTAGAGGAATTGGGAGAGATTTCCAACAGAGTCGGAGCTGCTCTGGTTTCTCTCCACCAGACTCCAACTTCTCTGGTGTCTTTTAAAGGTGCTACATATCGCAGTTTTAAACATGAATATATCATTGTCAAATGGATAGGTATAATCTGAACAAATGATCAAGATGATTGATATCCTCTATATCACTCCAGACGTATTGGTAGTGCTAGTGTTTCTCAAAATTACGACAACATTTCCCATAAACCCTGTTGCTTCCTCCTGCAAAGATCATCTTTGCTTCTTGGGTCCAGGGTTTTTCTCTTTGGCTTTACTGAAAAGGATAAACCTGTTGGAAGCGATTTTTCCATCGGCCTTCCACCACCTGCCATTGTGAGAAAAGCTTTATCTCAGTTTGCACTGGAAGAACAGCGCCCTCTTCCTGTTTTGTGCTGTAAAGCAACCTCCCTTCATGCTGTAAAGCAATACAGCAAATCTGCTGCAAAATCCAACATGGCCAGTCTATCTCAGCGATGCTCTTATTTGTTGGTGGTAATCATATGTGTCTAATGAATGTGGTAAAATGTTAAAATGCTGCACGTAGCACCTTTTAACGCTCTCCTAACCCACGTTTGGGTTAAATTCAGCAGTAGTCAAGTTGGTAGAGTGCCCTGTATTTTTTGGCACATCTTTGGGCTCTTCAAGAAAGGATGAGGGCGCCTCGTAAATGCTGTGGTCTAGTGTGCATGGATCTCAGCTTGGTGCTTTTTTTTCTTTCTTATTTTAGCTCGGGGTGATAAGAAAAAGTTTCTGCCAACCACATTGGAACCACATACATCTTTGTAACAGGCTGCACATTAGCTGCAAGAAAGCAGAGTTAGCTGAACACCGTTGAATCTCTCTCATCTTCCTCTCTCTTGTTAATAGTTGTCTCTGAAAACCCCAGGGCATGGAAGGAAACGTGGTGTTTTCATTAAGTCGCTATCTCCTCTCGCCTCACGCCACTCTCCCAGCCTCTGCTAATGTCTTTAAAACAAAATGAACTTCTGAATACCTCCAACCTGAAAAGCCCTTCCGCAGAAGAATCTCCGTCCAATTAATTCCCAATAAAATCCAATCAGGCGTTGTAAGCCTGCTACAGAACGGCTGAAATGGGGGAGGAGGGGGGGTGCAAACATGATTGTAGATATTAGTTTTACCTGCTGAAAACGAATGAGTATGCTATCTGTTAATGCCAGGGTATTTTGAGGCTTTATGCGTAGGCTTACAGTGTGGTTCAGTATTTTTGAGCCTTGCCCATGGTGTGTGCATTGTTGAGAGAGATGGCCCGAGGTAGGGTATTTGTTGAGCCTGTCTTTTGTGTTGGGTCTCTTATTCTTTAAATGCAGTCACGCAGACTCAAAGAATAAGGGCTTCTTTCCAGACTCATTATTTTGCACCAACGTTCATCCAATCATCCGTTGAAGAGCAGCAGACACCAATTTCTCCAGTAGTCCACAATGCATGAGAGATAATGAGAGATTCTGTAAATATGAACTTCACACTGGGGAAAAAACGTTCACGTCAACCTTGGTACAAGTAACAGTAGTGTGTCAAACATGGCTGCCATGAATCCACAGTCCAAGGCACCGAGACAGCTCAGTCAGTAGAGCATGAGACTCTCAGTCTCAGAGTCATGAGTTCAATCTCCATATACTGTCAAGTACCTTTGCTCAATGACTGTAATGTAATAAAAATGATAATTACTAGTTATAGTTATGCTAGTACAACTCTGATTATGATTAAATACCTGCTGCAGTTTGTTTGGGTGACAAAGTAACTTGTTAACTAGTTGTTGCTATCAAGCTAGCTAGCAATAGCAAAGGGCTAATGAGTTGAATGTGTGAACGCTTCCAAAACGTCACCACAAATAACTAGAATGCATTGAACGTCAGATTGGTGATGTATAACGGTGTTGGAGTATCTGAGGGTGGAATTTTCCTTTTAAGTGCAATTGAAAGGTTGTATTCTTAAATGAAAAAAGTGGCAAGTTAAGTCCTTGGCTGTCAAAACGGTAACATTTTTACCGACTGGATCATCGATATCTTAGTGGTATAAAAAGATGCACTTCAGGTAACTGTTATATATCATTTTGGAAATGATCTCTTCATTTCTTCACGTCGTTGAGATCCCTCCTCTTTTAAAGCAGGGCTCTGTAAACCTTTTCATCCCAGGGACACACATTTAGTGAATTTGGTCTCCTGTTCTGTTCCATCAAAGCATATCAGCAAACACCCAAAAAACAACCAGCTGACGTGTCACACTAACAAATCATTTTTTGGGTCGTGTTACTCAGTCTGGGCCACTGTGCCATGTGAAATGCTGGCAGGGTGCATTTCTGCCCCATTATGAGCATAAAAGGTAGCGCTCCTGTCTGAAGTTGCTTATTATGAGCTGCCAGTGGCGCTTTGCTGCTTCCATATCTCCAAGAGTTTCAGAGTACGTCCCGCGTAGAGAGATGAATTGAAACGCTCAGTGTACAGTAGAACAAAGCCTTCGTCGTATCCTCCTCTGATGGAGTGGAAGGACTACTGGCAAGAGGAGAAAATCAATAAGTCACCTCGAGCGTTCCAAAAAAAACGAGAAACACGGCCGGGGATAATTGAGATCTAAATGATGTTTCAACCAGGGGTCTAAATTGAACATGGAAGTGACATCATTTCCCGGGGCTACTCCAGGAAAGCAATCAAGCAATCAAGCCCCCCCCCCAGAAGAGGCAGGAGAGCAGGGACAAAATTAAATCAAAGACCGTCCATATAGTGTATGATAGCTTTGAGGGCTTCTGTGTCCTGAATGGAGGTGGAAGGAAGGTAAATCAAGTGTGTGTGTGTGTGTGTGTGTGTGTCTCTAAAGTCACAATGAAATGAAAGATGACTTTTTCACCTTGTTAGCTAATTTCCCATGTTATAGTGTACACCCATTTAACAATAAATGACACAAAATTACAACATTTTATCTTTTCTTTGTATTTTTATATCACAATCCAATTACTTTTACCTCCTGGAAAACAGCATAGTTGTAGAGGTTACTCCATGGCGTACCAGTAGGCATGCATAAAAAAATACCGACCAATAATATCACAGATTTTTAAACATGACCACACCTGCAGGGTTCACACACATGATTGTGTGTGTGCAAAAGAAAGTGTATTACTCAGAAGCTTTGCCTGAATGTATGACAAGTATGAAAGATGAAGAACAGCATTTTTTTTTTTGCCAACGACTTGCCGTGAAGTTTTCCCGCAGTTGCCTTCAAAATAGTGTGGGCTTATTGTCAAAACAAACACCTCCTGAGCGCAATTTGAACGTCGAGCATCTGGCATTTCCAAATTGCTGATGCACCGTTGTTGATTGCTGTCATCAGAAACTCCTTGTTAGCAAACCATGAGATGTTTAGGGACCGCTCTACCTGGCGTGGCAGTGAAACGATGAGGGGTTTTCATTCAGCAAAGTGGAAATGGGTGCTGTTTGCAAGGAATGGTGGAAGTGCATGCAACATCTGTTTGTTCGGAGAGCAAGGGGGTTGTGGTGCAAGCAAGCGTACAGTACTCACACACACACACTGGCTGTCTCAGAGGCCCCGACCAACTAAGAGGAGCACAAACCATTCGAAGCACTAAAACAATAGCACAAGCAGCTGTCTCCAATTTTGCACTAAATTAACCAATGCCTGAAAATGAGGGCGGTGCAATTTCAGTGCTCTCTGGGACTTGGATTACACTTGAACCACGGCATCAGGTGGATATAGAGGCATGGCACGATACATTTTTGCTCATTATTTAGCTGATGATCTTTTGCAGAGTGACTTACAATGACTTACAGGATAAACGGAACGAACGCAGCGGAAGAATACGATTAAATTCCTGGATCACAGTTAGAATGAAAAGTAGTTTAAAAGCAGTCTTGTGCCTAACGTAACAAACTTTTCAGTCCTAGTTTTTGCAAAATAATAAATGGAGATGGAATTTATTCCATCGTTGACTGAAGTTGCAAACGTACATATGTAGGCCTAAAAATGACCTAAAGGAGGACTACAGAATGAATGGATAACTGTTAATTTGTCATTTTCCCATTGGTCCGGTATAGAGTGAAATCAAACAGCTCTATGGACATGTTGCCCTCTTGAACCTTTAAGACCTCCTGCCACTTTTGCATTCAGACACCACAAACAGTCACAATGAAATGAAAAATAACCTTTTCACTTTGTTAGAAAATGTCCCACGTCATATTATTATTATGCCATTGACTTTTACTTCCTGTCTAGTGGTTACTTCATGGACTAACTGTAATGATACACTGCTGGAACATCATCCTCTTCATCATAAAACATTCCTCCATGCAATGCAATGTTGTAGAGCAGCAGCGGACGGCAGTACATTTAATTTGGCACAGGCTGAAAAGTTAACTCTGTTAAAACTTGGAGAAGTTTAACAAAAACAAACAAAAAAAACATCTATTGTCAATGTATCTTGCTTTTCTGGGCCCCTTTTGTTGTTTGGTGGTGTATTTTTCTTTTTCCTGTGGATTGAGATATTTCCAGCGCAGCTATAATGGAGTTTGATGGCAGGAAAATGTTTCGGCTATCTTTAACATCAACTCTAAATGTCAGGTTTTGGTGTTATTTCTTATTTTTAGTCCTTCTGCATCAAAGAGCAATGTCTTCTTCTTTCTCACCATTTTGCAATCATACAGGAAGAAATCCAGTTCCAATCCACAGACAGCGTAGCCTCAGTAGAGCAGAATGCAATGCAGCCGTAAGACATGCTGCAAGTTCACACCTCTCCTCTGCTGAAAGTCTAAGAACATCGCTGGCTAAAGTAGAAGTAGACGAGGCAGGTTGAGGGAAAGTGGGTACAGTAAAAAAGTAGATTAACATCACAAAATAACTCCTGGAACGTGTTGAGCATCACAGATTGAGGATACATAACGATGGAAGATGATTCAAGGATGGAATTTTCCTCTAAATACTGCTCACAAAATAGTGCTTTCCTGCTTAGTAAACCACATGGAAATAGTTACCTGGTTAATTCTTTAGAGCCCATGCAAACGCTTAGTAGGTCAGAGAATCAGTTTTATTGCCAAATATTTTTTCACATACAAGGAATTTGACTTGGTGTTTGGTGCATGTGCCTCTCTGTCTTACCTTATCTCTCTGACTATTTTACCTTATCTCTCTGACACACACACACACACAGCTTTTACATCCTCATGGGAGGAGTCATGTTGAATGATAGATGACTCCTACTAAAGAGCCTGCTAAATTTAGAGCTCCACTGCACCAACTGGCCCCAAAGAGCATGGTGCACACACACACACACACGCGCGCACACACACACACGCACGCACACAAAACTTACACAGGAAAGCTTGAAGAATCTCTCTCTCGCTACCTTTCCTTCTCTCTCCCCATTCTTTTTCAGAAATGAATCTCCTCTTTAGCTGTAAAAGCTCATGTCCAGTGGCTCAAGAGTCCATTAGTTTGTGTGTGTGTGTGTGTGTTTGCAACTTCAGCTCTCGCCCAGGACTAAGATCTCACTGTTTACGTGCCTCAGGGCTAAAATCTCCCAGCTTTACTCTCACAAACAGCACTAATGCTGCTGGCCAGCAACAACACAGCCATGCCCACAGTGAGAGGGAGGTCTATCGGTCTGGATACATGATCCACGCCACTTTTCTCTGAAAATTGCACCGCATGAAGTGTACAATCCCTCTGAAATGAGGATATCACATTTGTGGCCATCTCCCATCGGACACACACACACACAGTGCAACAGTACAGTGGAGTGTAGCCGTCACTGGATTTTCCCATCGATTGGCACTCATGCAGATGGTCTTGTTTGTATTCAGGTGGAGGAGCTTATTGACAGCGGCAATCAATAACCGTGAGAAGATGGAAGGATAGATGCAGAGGAAGAGGAGGTGAGGGAAAAGAGAGAGGGAGGAAAAAATGTAGGCGAAGGAGAGAAAGCTCGGGGGAGGGCGATTGAAAGAAGAAGAAGAATAGGTAAGTAGGAGAGAGAGAGAGAGGGATGGAGGCAAAAACAAGAGGAGAGATACAGGAGAGAGAGGGGAGGAATAGACAATGAACAATAGACACGGGGCTCTGACTTCCTACTGCTGATATCACACACACACACACACCGGTTGATAGACAGGCGTGAGATTGATACAGTCACGCAGGCAACCAGGGAGGAGTACAGGGAGACAAAAAAGATACGCGAAAAACAAGCGTGTAGGTAGCGGGCCGACGCCGCGGTGGCATCCCTCTCGGCGCACTATCGTTCATTCATCACCGACGGCGTCATCTCTTATCGTATCCTGTCGGGGCGTTGCTCACCCTCCGCCGTCGCAGAGCGCTTCACAAATGAAATCAGCCTTTATGACACACTTTCCCCAAAACCCTCTCCCGTGCAGTTTTCCATCACTTTTATTTCGTTCCCATCCCTCCGTCCCCGGGATGATAATACCTTCCCTTTATGAGGGTGGCAGGTAGGGCTTACATATGTGGAAACGGTGCTGGAGAGGCCACTAAATGACAGGGTGGAGGAGCAATGGCTTTTATTACCTCTCCGGCTAGGTGTGTGTGTATTGGTGTATGTAACGAGGTCCTTCAAAAGCCTGTGTGTGTATGTATGTATGTGCATGTGTGTGTGTGACATTTTATTAGTGTGTGCGTGTGTCAGCGAGTTGTATAGATATTTGTGTGTGTGTGCTGTGCATGTACGTAGGTGTGTGTGTGAGTCTTAGCGAAAGTGGAGACGTTTGTTATCACTTTGTGGCGAAAGGCAGCGCAAAAGCCAAATAAAAGAAAAGACGAGCGCAGTAAAAGGCTGCTGCTCGGCGCCATTCATCATATTAATCTGGGCCAAATGGGTTCGCTGAATCCCTCCTTCTCCCACCCAATCCTCTCCCTTTATCCTTCGCCCGTCCCTCCCTCTTTCTGCTTGCTTTTCCCACCTATTTGTCTCACTTTCTGGCCGAATAACACTCTCCGACTCTCCACCCAGACTTTCTGCCTACCCAAATAGTTTCTTAAGGGGAAAAGTTGAGATGGAGACAGAGAGGCGGAGGGACGGCGAGCTTGGTGAAGGGGTGGTAAGTTTGGCGTAGGAGTATTGGAGGTCCGGGTATCCGGGGTTTAGGTAATCAAGAGGAGCCGTGTGATGGATGCGGTGTGGCAGCAGGCGAGATGGCCCGGTGCTTCCTCCCCCAGTCCCTTAATGCCCCGTCTGCCGCTCTGAGGTGTGCGGCCACCTCCGCCATTGTTCGGCTTGTACAGATAGTTTGAACCCGCGGGACCTCGTTCGTTTTTTTTGTCCGTCTAGTGCTTTCTTCTTTTCTCTCTCCGTTGCCCTCTCTCAACTTTCTACCCCTCTCTCTCTGTATCGCCCTTCCCATAACCGACACCTCTCTCTGCGTTTAAGTTAGCGTACAGCCACGAGGCTATCAAACCAACATCATGTATGAAGTTGGGTTGCTGCCATTACCCTAGAGAACCACTACCTGCAGCGCCTGAGCTGACATACGTTCAGACGCATGCACATGCATCAGCAGACAGCACCAGACTTACACCTGCACATGTGAGATTCAGCAAGCTCGGTGAGCGACCCTCAAGTGCACAAATGTATACAAAGCATATAAATATATATAAACGACGGCATCTGCAGTTGATTACTGATTTGAAAAGAGGCTTGAAGTATTGAAGCCTGTTTGCATTTTTATAGCCAGCGGTCGAGAGAGAGGACACGGAAAAGAGGAGGTGGTGAAACATGGGGCTGATACTACTGGACTTTAGATGCAGAACATCTGTCAGTCTCGTCATCGACCTCCGATATGGAGATTCCTCCCTGTACCGCAGCTTCTGGACAGAAATATCAGTAGAGGTCCTCAAAAAACGATCTTCTCCCACCTCTAATTGATTTGTCTTAACGCCATAACACACGGGCCACATTTTGACCCCACATGGAAAGGCACAGGGCTGCAGAATAAGCTTGTTTGTTCACCCAAAGTGAGTGTTTTTTGGGGATGCGGGTGAGTCTAGCAAAAGGACAACTAGCTCTGTTTGCCGGTGAGACTATAAACAACCTAGAAATTCCATAAATCAACATGTAGTTAACAGCGGTTCAGCAGCCAGGCGGCCTGCATGCCGTCTTTGCAGCTCCACCTTAAAACCCAAGGTCCCCAGGAGCGCTGTGCTGTGGCTGCAGCAGTGATTTAGATCAGCTGAGGTCAAATAAAGTAAACACAATTTCTGCCAGTGAACATTCACTATTTACTATTTACTCTCAGAACTGCAAAGCAAAAAATAGTTGGGAGGAATACATTGGCCTGAAAATCAATTCTGGGCCAATGTATTCCCCAAAACCACCACCGCTATCTCCAGCTCACCACTCGTCCGAGAATCACAAGGAGGAAAATGTGTTTGTGTGAGTTTTTTTTCTTTAGACGGCTGGACAGTCAGGAGAAAGGACTGGATGTGCGCTGACAGTCCGGCTGAGTTCAGCCTGTCAGACAGTCGGCGCTGCACTTCACAAGGGACCCATGGAAATAAGGAACATCCAACTTCAAAGTAGCAGAGAGGAGGGGAGGGCAGGAGAGAGGAGAACAGTTGACGTGGATTTTTGGTTATTGTGCATTGCAAGTTGACTCGAAATCTTAATGTTGCAGTATTAATAAAAAGTCCTCAAGCATTGGCGGGCTATTAGCAAAGACCCTCGGCCTTAACATGCTCCCCATGCACCATTCCCTTTAGTTGTGACTGTGCAACGTGTTGAGGAAAACCAATATTTCAGCATGACAAAGAGCACAATTCAAAATCCGTCAGGGGACGACTTTTTTCACACAGTGGCACAATGACAGATTCAGAAAAAGTTAAGTGTAGAGAGTGTCTCCTTGTGCATGTAACCTAAGCTGAAAGCGGAGCAGATTAAAAGTGTCCTGGTCTCAAAATAGGTAAACATTTCCTGCCCAGAGCGCTGCTGCTGAAAAGATGTGCACCACAATGGGAGAGGAAGACATTGTGGCCGTCCATGGCCTCGCTG
>CABFOQ010017829.1:4800-15066 GCA_900660455.1 Gephyroberyx darwinii | reverse complement strand
TCAGACAAAATGAAAGAACAAGAGTAGTATATGAACGGCACTTTCCATATCATACTCTCATATAGTCTTTTCCTGTGTGTGTGTGTGTGTGTGGTGCCTACCGTCTGAGTCGATGCTGTTGAGGGCCGTAGGGGGGATGATGGAGACTTTGCACTGACCCAGAGGACATTTGCGAGGGTACAGGTCCATGCAGGCCGTGTGCACCTAGAAGAACACTGAGTCCTTTAGAAAGGCATTTCATTGAAAGCATTTTTACAAGATTCGTCCGTCAGAAAAACAACACCGGCGTCTGTTCATGAAATGTTATGGGCTCAGTGTGAGCGTGAGTATGGTAGGCATGGTGCCATCATCAATCTGTCCACAAACTTGCTGTTAGAGGCTTACAGATTACAAACAACCAGAAAAATCCAGTTGAGTCCCTGCAGTAATATAACACAATCAAGCTGTAATGATGCTTTTTGTATCCTTACATGTCCGTTAATGAACTCAACTCGTGTTCGTATCGTGCGTGTATGTGGCAGATATCTTACCATAGCTTTGCACCAGAGGCAGCGCCAGTCCTGAAGTCTCAGTACGCTGCCACATGTCTTATCACACACGGCACACTTGGCACTGACGGGAAGGTTGCCCTCCAACCACTGGTGAGGCATAGCAATCTACAGGTTCCCCAACCACACACACACACACACACAGACACACACTCTGTTAGGAAAATGGACAACGCTTCACTCTGTCTATTTCTATCTATGTCTCTCTCCTTTCCTCTCTCTCTCTCAGAAGCTATGAATTTATGTACAAGAAACAGCTGCATTGAAACTCACATACACACAGGCTGATTTCGGCTGGGTTTTTGAAGGCCGATAGCGATCATTTTGTGGATAGTCAATATTTTATGCACATATCTTTAAATTTGACCATTCTTACGCCCCAAAAATTACTTGTCAGGGTGGAAAAAGCCTCTGAAACAGCACTGGGGACATGGGACACTAAAACTCTCTATTGAAAACTAGGATTAGGACATTCTCTTAGAGCCAGGTGATCCACGCCACCTATTCAGTGATAGGCAGAACTCTGGGACACATTACTGCCTTTAAATGGAGAATTAATTTACAAAAAACATTATTGAAAAATTACATTAACATCCCATGACTGGACAATATATTAAATATCAATATTTAATAAAAGGTCAATATCAGTCAAACCCTAAAACACAGGCACATAAAGGTAGACAGAGAGACACGGATACAGACACAAACACACACACACACACACACACACACACACACACACACACACAAACTTACCCCGTCCTCATCCTCAATGATATCCTTTCCTATGGAAGCTAGGGTCGTCCATTTACAGTTATTAGTGGCTCGGACAGCACAACGTTTGTGGGCTTTGAATTTGCACACTGAAAAACACAACCATCGACATACACCTCTGTCAGTCTGTATGACAAGAATTTCATAGCAGTTCATAACAGTCAACAGCTTCTTATTTTAGTATTGTAACAGATGGATACAGCTGAAGGGAGTGTTGTAGTACTGGGTTGCTTCGATAAGCTGTCTGCATTCACAAACATCAAGAAAAATACATTCATCTTCTGGAGCTTTTTGTAATAGAAGTAATTGCACAAAAACATGCAGTATGGATGAAAAATACATTGATGACTTATGAAACAAACAGCCTGCACAGTACAGTCTCATAATGAAGCTGAGCTGTCAGTAGGCTTAGCAATTACTAGCCTCCCTAAGCCTGTTCTGCAGCTACATATCTGACAGACAGGAGCACAGACAGAGGACTTAGCTCCACACCGCAGGTCTCAATCCATTTATCTGAGCAGCCTAGCCTGGCTAAGGAAGCCCTGAGCCCTGGGCCCTGAGCCGGGCCCTGGGCCGTAGGGCCGGTGGATCCAGATCCATATTATACTGTCTGGATTACTGAGTTAACACCATGCAGTTACTCAGCCTGATTCAAATGCCTGAGAAAGCTATACACCCTGAGATACTGACACGTGTTTCTGTAGCACTAGTCACTTTGCTCTCTGCAGGGATGAAGCAGTATAAATGAATGTAGATGTAATCTACTCCCTCATAAACCTCAACACATCAGCAGGGCCAGAGCCAAAGCACACATAAGCCCACATAAGGCCAAAATACTTCAACTGTTTTTTTCTTTTGTTTTTGTTTTGCCAATGGCAAGGTAATCCTCAACTTGCATTCGGTATCGGGAGCTGTATGGTAAGGCAAGCCTAGTTCAGCCCTGCATTATCTACAGTACTGTGCAAAAGTCTTTATATACATTTGGTTTCTGCATTAGTGTGGATAGTGGATATTGAGAAACTTTTCATGTCATTATTTTTGAAAGCATCTTCCCTTTACGGAATTGTTTACATGTGCTTACACTTCTGCACAGTACTGTATCTCCATCTAGTAGGCAGACCTGCCGTAGAGGATTCCTTTTGGGGAAACAAGACCTGAAAAGCCACCTTTTGGTGCTCAGGCTCAGGCAAGTGACTCTAGCACTCTGACACCCCCTGTTTATGTACGTCCATCAAGGTGTATGTGCACTCTGCATGGGAGAAGAGAGCCACTGTAACACAGAACTTCAATGCACTTAATGCAAGTGGCTCTGGACAAGAGCATTGGCCCAATGGGTAAAATGTAACTGTAATGTGAATACTCAATATGACAATATATGGGTGGAGAGAGATTGCTCTCGCTGGTTTCTCCATTATGGATGAGATAGGCACTTAGCCGAGTCATGAATAATATCTGTACTTTGGAGAGCTGTGCTCCCAACCACCCAAACCCTTGCTCTCTCACACACACACACACACACACACACACACACACACACTTAAACTTTGGTGCAATCAGGCATCCTACAGATATCTTGCCTCGGTTTGAAACCACCAGGAATTGTGTTGTCTGATCCAAACAAAGTCTGTCATATCCGGCAGCAGCGATCGATGTCGCAATCTAGCCTACCGCCAAATGCTGTTAGAGAGCATTAGCAGAGCATTAAGAGAACACAGAGGACATGATACCACAGCCTGTTAATGGCCGTACTCAACTCTGGGCATTCGCAAATCAGACTAGAGCTAAACATTGTGTGTGTGCGATACAGAGATAGACGTGTTTGTGTGTGTGTGTGCGCGTGTGTGTGTTTGTGTGGTTGGGTAGCACAGATCAATCCCCATCGATCGTCCTGCACAGGAAATCGAAGGGAAATACAAGCAGCTCTCATTGCCGTGAAGTTGTTTGGCCGGCTGCTCTCATTTGATACGTTTGATAGAGACACTCTCTTCCTCTCTTAGCGTTTAGTTTCTGTCTGTCATTCTCATATATTGTTACTCTGCTTCTCATGGGCTCTCTCTCTCTCACTCTATCTGACTCCCTCTCTGTATCTGGTATGGATCTGTAGCTTTATCTGTGTTACATATTTACAAACAGAACAACTGTCTGTACGTTGGATCGTTTGATTTGAGCATCGGAGCAACAGGAGATACAGTAGACGCTCTCTCTCTCCCTTTCTCTTGCCCTCTCTCCTTCTCGGGATATGAGAGGGCCTCATTGTAGTGGATAATGAGCACTCGGCGGAGAGGCTCTTACTGCCCACACAGACTCACATATGAGCATGTATGACACACACACACACACACATAAGGGAATATTCACACACACTGGGGAACATTAGCCTAATTGGAATGAGAGGACATGCAGATGGTGCTCGTTAGGTTCTGCTGCCTGTCACTGACACTTTACGTTACACCGGCTAGAAGGGAGCAAAAAATAACACCCCCCCCTACCACACACACACACACACACACACACAACCCCCACCTCACCGTTCTTCGACAGATGAGGCGTCATTCACAGGTTGGATGAGTGGATGATTTTTAGCATTATGGTGTGAAGAGAGAGACGAGAGTGTGTATCTGTTGAGTCGATGACTAACTAACAGCGGGCATGAGGTAAGAGCATATAGGCTGACGCACACAAGCATTCGTCTCTGCAGTTCACGCTAGTTTCTTCCACCTCTCTACTTTGAGCTAACAGTTTGATAGGCGTTCACCCCCACAACCCATTTCAAACACTTACTCTGGCTCCGATACCATCCCACCTGCTTCACACGGACAGACATCTGAACAATATAGTCCTACACCTTTTCCAATTTACAGTCCAGCAAATTCCAAGGCTTGCGGTTCTGATTGGTACTTTCCAACACTACATCCAAACTGGGGTAAATACAACAGAGAGGAGAAATTCCCTCTGTGAACCAGTAATGAGGCGGAGAAAAGCGTGCGGGTGCTACAAACTGAGTGTGTGTGTGTTAGTTACCTTCGCAGGAGAGGCCGTGGGAGGTGACCCCAGACAAGCTATCTTTACAGACGTTGCAGAAGGTGGGGCGTGCGTGGGAGCAGGCGTACCAGTTGTGCATCCCTGAGAAATGTTCCACATTAAACTGTGCCGTCTGACAAACGAGAGGTTAAAACAGGTTGGCAGCGCCGGCATGACAGTCACAGAAAGGCAAGTACAATCATCACATCTATTAGAACATGTTACAAACACGTCATTACTGCAATTATCAAAAGTATTTTACTGTGTACTATGGTATTGGCTGTTGTATTTCATTATTGTTGTTAAATAACATTCATTTCAAACGCTCTCATCCAAACACACTGCTCTCCCTGTTTCCAGTGCTAGACACAAACACTCTTACGCAACACCCGATCATCGATCCCTTCTCTAGATTTGACTTCCTGCTGATCTATCGGCGACCCATGAGGCCTGTCTGGGAAGCTGCCTTGCATAAGGAGACGTATACAGTGTGAAACACAGCTTGGCTACACAGGAGGAACCCCGCACTCCTTAGCGTGGCTCCACTGCTCCATGGTCGGAACAAGAGCTACGCTGGTCAAGAAAGCTGGACGGGTCTGTAACAGGCCCGCTGTGCACGCAACCTAATGTGAGCAGTGTACTGTACATGTGTGGGCGTTGCATCTGCAGTAGTTGCTGCCGGCACGGATACAGTGTTTGTGTGTGACAAGTAGAATTTTAACAGGTAATAATAAACTGGGACACTGGGATTTTTAACGTGTATGTACGAAAGCCCGGTAATTACGTTGTGGAGTTGACATCTTGGCAGGGGTGCATGTGCGTTTGTGTGCACACACACGTGTGTTCCCTGTGGTGTGCGAGCTCTGGGGGTGCTGCTGCATTGCAGTGCAGTGGGGTTGAGGGACGGGGTCTTATGTAAGATTTCCCTCCCAAATCAAAGCCATTAACATGCAGTAGTGCCGTCTTCCTGCGCGCTCCCCCACCTCGCGCTCGGCACAACCCGTCGCTGTCAACAGATAACCAGGGGTATTTTTATATCTTTTATTGATGTGAAATATCCAAAGCAGATTCTTCAGGTGAACAACTGTGCTGATGGCCTGTTTTCTAGATTCTACCAAAGAGATTTTACTTCATGAAAGAGCCAAGCACTTAAATGAACATGGTGATAATCAGCTGGATGACGGACGCCGCCTCTCTTTCATCTGTCGCCTAACGAGGCACCAGAAACAGGTCGTAGAGTCGGGGTGTTGCAGAGGAACACCGTCTGCTTTGTGACGGTCGCCATGTGTCTCGTTTTTTGTCATTCCTTTAAAATGTGTGTGTGTGTGTTCGTGTGTGCGTGCATGTACACGACATATGTGGGTGTCGATGTCCGTCTGTGCTTATGCAGGTATGGCAGTGCTTTGGGGCTGGTTGGTTCCCCAGTTGTGATTATATCACGCTACACAACACACGACTCTTGTTCCCCATCTCTACACTTTACACCCCCTTTTGGGTTCACTGCTAGTCTGCACATCCCGATATCATGTAGTTATAACAATATCGCAGCAACAGTATACATGCACTGAACAATACTCCACAGCAAAATGACATAGCTTTGTCTACATCTCTAAAAGAAGACATGCCTGACTACGGAGCTATTGTTCTCTCATTCCCCATCTCTCTCCCTGCACTCTATCCCTCTCTTTTTCAACACACACACACACACACACACACACACACACAGTGTATCTGTTGATTTGGTAGGGGGCTCTTACCTCGTAATGCTCTCGGGACTGGACGGACTTCAGTGAACTGATCCAGTCCTCCATCTCTTTCCTGTTCTCGGCACAGAGGATGAGCCTACGGAACGGGGTGATCACCTGCACAGAGAGAGGGATGGGTGAGAGGTGGATGGGTGAGGGAGTGAGATGGAGAGAGAGAGAGAGAGCGAGAGAGATGAGTGTTTTCAGCCCTCTCCTCCTCAGCCTGCGGTGCCACTGAGAAGAGAGCGATCGGCTCTGTCTTTAAGAGGAAGGGACAAGAAGCCCCCTCCCTCCCACTCTCTCTCTCTCTCTCTCTCTCTCTCTCCTCCTCATGTATTCTTTCTTTCTCTCTTTCTCCCTCATTTACTATAGCTCACTCATCTCCTAACACCTCTTTGAGGTTGGTCTTTCCTTGGCTCTAGCTTCTCTCCTTTTCTCTCTCTGTCCCCTTGCTCTTCTTTCTGCTTTGAGGCAGATTCATGCTGACAGGCGAAGAGCCTTAATAAAGGCTAAGAGGTTCTCCCCCCTTTCCTTTTCCTTTCCCCCTCCCTTGCCCTCACCCATGTGTGTGTGTGAGGGTGTAAGTGTAAAGGACAGTCTCCCTGTAGATAACCCTACAGACACACAGCACCCTTTCAAAAGTCCATCACTTATTAATGCTCTCTTCATCTCTTTCTCTCTCTCTCAGAGAGAGAATGTTTCAGCTGTGGTTTTCATCTGTTTAGAGGTGTAATGACAGATCTGAAGCATAACTATGGCGGTCTGATGCATTTCCCTGTCTAGATAGACATGGAGTGGAGTTTCAACCCGGAAGCGAGGTGAAGGGAAAGGGTTCTCACCATTGCCAGTAACGTTAAGACGCCCAGTTTCCTTCACCTGCCGCTCACACGCCATCACATATTTCATAGTATCAATGAAATATATGAAATAATAAAAGTGTTGTCATTAAGATATCTTTCTGTTTCTGTTGTCAGAAAACTGCATGACCATAAAAAATGACTTGATTCAAGATCAGGAATTATGTTGCATAGCTGTGACATTAAAAAGACAAAATAACAGCTAACTTTAACAGCTGGTAACATTCAGCGAGTTTCAGATTTTGAAAATACCAAAGAGTTGCTGTTCGCTACAAATACAATACACACAAAACTCTTCAAAAACAGTGTGAAAATACATACGTATTGTATGTCATGATATGCGACCAGCTTTCATCAGATGTAAGTAGCCAATTAGCATTTCAGTGGTTTGAGTGGATTTCATGCACTTGTTTCCCAAAAATGACAACAAATTATGTGGCTGAGGACAAGACAAAGATGTTGTATTTATTGTTGTAATACAGGAAAAGTTATAACAGCTTCAGTAGGAAGAAGAAAATGTGGATTTTAACATTTATATACTGTCTACTTTCCCCTTCTTTGCAGTCATGTACTTCCCCTCCACTTACATATATATATATATATATAAGTGACTGACAGCAACAGTAACAGTAACAGAGAAGAAAGCTGACCAACAGGTTAGCTACATGCTGAAGTGTAGCACCATGTATGATTGTTCTGTTTGTTTAAACCAGCTGAGACCAGATATTATTTTCACGATGAATTCATTTTGTTGGATCAATCATCGTTCAGTTTGTTTGTTCATTTGTCCGCCTGTCATGCACAACTATCTCAGACGCCGCTGATCAGAGTTTGATGAGGGGGGTGACATGTTTGCTGTTGCCCGAGCGGACTTACAGGTAAACAGACACACATATGCACACACACGCCCCCACACACACACAGCTGCTGTGAGTCACATCAGATGAAAGTGAGGGCTGGGAGCTGCTCTGTTTGATATATAGCATCTTGACCTTGAAACACCTGACTGGTCCAGATGAATCAGTCCTATAATCTATCAATAAGCCCAACACCTCTAATCAATATCTGGTTAGACTTTCAGAGAGTTGTACGTTCAGGAAAAAAAATAACTCAAAGAATATTCTCTCTGCAGGCTATGGTCATGTGTGAGAAAAAAAGAGAGAGAAACAAAAAAGAGTGATGGCCAGTGTCCTTTCCTCGCCCTGTTTAATGTTCAAGCTAATCACATCAGCATTCATTCTCCCTTATTATGTAACTAAAGACGACAACTCCCAAATCAGTGTGTGTGTGTGTGACAGTATATTCACATGTTTGTGTGTATGTATGTAAACTCCCAACCACCCAGCCATTTACAGTGACAACCTTTCAGGATAAGATGCTGAAAGAGTAAATCCGCTGTGCTCTTTTTTTTCCTCCGTTTTCTGTCTGGGGTTAATAACAATGCAGTTTCCCACCAGGAATTCTAGGGATTAGCATGTGTGTGTGTGTGTGAGTGTGTGTGTCTGAAACGGGCTAGTGATCTGATCGGTTGCCAAGGGAAACAGGCACGGCCGTTTCCTAAAATAGCTCCAGGCATCCCTCAAGGGTGGAAAACCTCTTTTGATGACTGACCTACAGGACTGCTTAGGTCTGCTTAGGTCACAAGTCAGATGAGGTGTGTGTGTGCGTGTGTGTGTGTGTGTGTGTGTGCAATGACAACTGCGACAACTGATAGGAATCCATCCATAATCAGGTGGGGCTCTAATCAGCATCTGTAAATGATGAGAATATCTATTAATTCAATCTTCATCATTAGTTGTTATTAGTGTAGGTGGAGAAGCAACTATCACAGTGTTGATGTAAGAGTGAGGACATTTTCTTTGTCTCTGTCTGTCTCTCTTTAATTCCCTCCATTGCATCCGGTGCAGTCCTCCATCACAGCATTGTTAGCTCCCATATTATTAGCTAATGTATCTGACAGACTGACACGCACTGTCTTTAGCCGACAACAGGCTGAGACACTCGTCAGTGTTTGCACACACACACACACGAGCAGGCTTGGTGACAGTGGTGCTTAGATCCTGTATCCACTGGGACTTGCTGCACAATAGCACAGGAGGTGGAGCGGAACTGTCACAGCTGCTCTCTCTCTCTATCGCACACCCACACGCACACACACACACACACACACACACTTTGCGATTTCCCGTAAACACACTAGATATTAGCTAAGCCGTAAATCACAGCGCTGATGTAGTGTTGATGTAAGCGTACAATTCAAACCCAATTGGAATTTCCCTGACATTAATTTCAGGGATTTGAAGTGGACAGTAATAACCGAGACAATCCAATAACCGCGAGTGAGTCAGTGAGAGAGGCGGTGTATCCCTGCAGAGCTTGTAATGAGTTAGGGGTTGGGCTGGGCTGGGCTGAGCTCTCCCTCACGTGGACCTCAAGGTGCTCCCCTCACTACAGCAAGACGCAGATTCACACGGGCGCCCCTCACTGCATTCACAACACAGACACATATGCACGCATTTCAGCACACCACCAGATAAACGGTAGACAATCAAGATGCAGGAAACACACATCGTACACGCAACATGTCACACAGCAGTTTTTCTCCCAATTAGAAACATATTAAGGCCACAGACCTCTATTGGATAAGATTTTGTCCCCATATTGGAAGATTTCTGTTGTTGTTGATTCAGTGACTGTTTGTAGTGTACATGGGCAGAAAACAGCAGTGAGAGTGAAATGGTTAAAATAGTCATAATAATTTCAAAAGCATTAAATTACAGTGAAATTAAACTATTCCTCATTTTGACTGAGGAGTCGCTGAAACTCACAAAAGGACCCCTGAGGGACCCCCACCTTCCTACTTTGAGACATAAGCAACACAGACATGTACACACTAAGCAGACGTCTGCAGAACTCGAACACAAATGAACACAAGCAGCTAAACACCTTAGCACTGCGATCAGTAGATCAGTCAAACCATCACGCCACTCCGAGTAGCACCAACCTGCATGGAGGAACGCCAGCATCAATCATCCCCAACCGAGAGACAGACAGACAGACAGACAGATAAACAACAGGCAGCCAGACAGACAGAGAGACCGGTAATTACTCTGCACAGTCAGAGCTAAACCCTGCAATGCATCCTCTGCAGTGCTCTCTCTCTCTCTCTCTCTCTATTTCTCCCTATCTCTCTCTCTCTCTCTCAATCACAATCACATAAGCCATCCCATGAAGCCCGGTCTCCCCCTGTCGGTGTATGTGAGTGTGTCTGTGTTGATGCACATGAGAGAGAGAGAGAGAGAGAGAGAGAGAGGGGGGGGG
>CABFOQ010017815.1:5355-17473 GCA_900660455.1 Gephyroberyx darwinii | reverse complement strand
TTGCCCAATCCCTTGATCCCTTTACCACTGCCCCTACCCAGAGGCCATCTTGAGAAGGAGCTGCGAGTCCTCCGAGTGCCCAGTCATCGCTCTGTGTTTTGATTTTCTCTTCTCTGCTCTTCCTCCCTATGTAGGTGTGTGGAGGTGTGGCCAAAACAGGGCTGGAGGCTGGCAGTGATAGGCCCCTCCTCCTGCAGACCCCCTCCCAGAGACGACCTCGGGAGCCAGATGAAGGTCTGTTTTACCCTTAGTGTTCTTAACTCCCCTAACCCTTTCATACTTTCGCCATGCTTTGCAGTATTTTTCTTTTCTTTTTTTGGAACAGCTAAGAGATGTTATTAGGAACAGCTCAAATCGCAACCTCTCCTGGCTTAGTGCTTTTCTAAAATGGTGGTAACGCACCATTATATGAAAAAGTAAATGAAAGTCACACACTATTCTCTCCTTGCAGTGATTTAATAAATTGACATACCACCAACCTTTCAGCCTGAAGACTTCATCAGGGTGTGACAAATTGACTCTATGTTGATGACTTTCTTAATGTCAAGGTTCAAGGTATCATATGAGGGGTGATTTTTCAGGTAATGTTTAAATTAACTGTTATCTTGTCACAGGTATGCGTTTATCTTTAAATGCGACTCAGCTAAACAGAACTGAGTATGGATACTTGCCATTTTATAACGTTGAATTTAACCCTGGGTTCCTTCTCAGACTCCCTTGATGGCCTGCCGCGGTCAGCCTGCAAACGACCCAAGCTGGATGTTACTCTGGATGAGTGGGACCTCTCAGGCCTGCCCTGGTGGTTTCTGGGCAATCTCCGTAGTAACTACAGCCGTAGGAGCAATGGCTCCACTGACATCCACACAAACCAAGTAAGAAGCCATATATTTTGTCATGTTAGAAATTCCACCTAACATCAAAAGTGTTTGGAATAAATGAAAACTGTATCAGGGTTTATTTGGGGGTTTGGATGCCTAGGCTAAAAAAAACTAGCAGACTTGATTGCATGCATAAAATGGGATTTATCAGAATTGTTTTTCATTGTCCAAGTAGGTTTGTAGATGCAAGGAATTCTTGGTGGTTTGCCTCAATTTGCCTCTGGGGCAAATTGTAGAATTTTAAGTTTCACTTTCGTTTTCACAAGAGGAGGCTGTCTCTACTCGTCCGTCTCAAAGTAGATATTGCAGTCTTTCGCACTGTGTATATTGTTTAAGTGACTATAATAAAACAATACTTTGTGGAATATTTTTTTAAATTTTCTGTTTAGTTTTTTTTTATAAACAGGACGCTTATCTCTACAGTATGCACATGGTTTCTGTTGGAGCATTTATGGGAAGCTGGATAAATAATAATTAGGAATAATTGTAATACAGTGATTATCTGACTGAGGTGTCAGCTGTCTCCTGCACAGGAGGAAGACACGGCCATCGTGTCGGACACAACCGACGACCTGTGGTTCCTGACAGAGGGGGAGAGTGAACAGGTCAGCGTGGAGATGAAGGAGGCTGCGCTGGAGGAAGGGAGTGGGGGAGAAGGAGAGGCTCCACCTGAGGAGGATGAGGGAGGAGGGAAAGAGGAGAAGGCAGACAAGGAGGTAGGACTTGGTGCCAGACATTAGTTCCAGTCAGGTTCATGCCAGCCAGTAAGGGTACATTGATTTGTACTTGTTTACTCTTCCACCATTTTCATTTCATCAATCTTTTTCACTTTGTGTCTGCCAAATGAATGATTTGCTCTAAGGGAAGTTAATGTCTCATGCCAGAAGAGTGAGGATAAATTGATCTGATTTAAATGTCTTGTATATTTATTCAGATGCAGGAGGAGCCAGATGAAGACTCCCAGTGTCTGAGTGATGACACTGATACAGAGATCTCTACACAGGTCTGTATCATCATACATTTCACCTTCTTACTTTCCTTTACCTCCGTATGTCTGTCAGTCTCAGATTGTGTCTGAGTATCGGTGCGATCACGTGTACCATAGTTTTAAAAACGTTTAGACATTTACTTAGTTGCATATCTGTATTTGGTTTGTTTAGGTTCAGACTGCCCAGTTACAAGTGACCCGGGCTTGTAAAGAAAAGTCACAACTAGCTCCTTAATTGTAACTTGTCATCCTGTGAAAAATTTGGGGGAGCAGGAGGCATCAAAACAAATCCAGTTCCAGTCCATGTAACTTTAGCTAAACATAATGGACCTTTCTGTGTTTTTTTCCCTGTAACATACCAGGTAAAAACACATGAATGAATAGCTGAATATGAGCATCAGTCCCGACTGTGGTTTGTCATTGGTTTATTTTGTTATGCTTGACTTTCCAAACAAGAGTAACCAACTGATGGGACCTGCATTTTCAGGGTTTGATTAAACCACTCCAAACATGCTTTGTGTGAATGTGCCCTATGAAATGTAGACTTGTGACTTTATATTTGTCTTA
Organism: Gephyroberyx darwinii; assembly: GCA_900660455.1. Taxonomy (NCBI): domain Eukaryota; kingdom Metazoa; phylum Chordata; class Actinopteri; order Trachichthyiformes; family Trachichthyidae; genus Gephyroberyx; species Gephyroberyx darwinii. Next base: position 15,040 of record CABFOQ010017815.1, on the reverse strand, counting down.
TCCCTCAGGATGCATGGCAGTGCACAGAGTGCAGGAAGTTTAACATTCCCCTCCAGAGGTACTGTGTTCGCTGCTGGGCCCTACGTAAGAACTGGTACAAAGATGTCCCCCGTCTTGCCCATTCCCTGTCTGTTCCTGACATCCCAGCATGCAGCTCTCTCACCGCCCACGACGAGGAAGATGACAGTGACACAGGCATTGATGTCCCAGACTGCAGCAGGACAGTGTCTGACCCGATCATCCTGCCCTCCCACTCCACACCTGACCGACCACTGCCCACTATGCTTATAGGGAAGGGCAAGGGGCCCCAGCTTTCTGGCTTTCACAAGGAGGAGCAGCTCTCAGGAGGGGAGAGTCAGGAAAGTCTGGGTATGGAGGTTGAGGTTAGGCCTGAGGCCTTGATGGAGCCCTGCAAGCTTTGTCGAGTCCGGCCACGTAATGGAAATATAATACATGGACGTACAGCTCACCTGCTAACATGCTTCCCTTGTGCCAAGAGGCTGCACAAATTCCAGGCTCCTTGTCCTGGATGTGGAAAGATCATTCAAAGAGTTATTAAGATATTCATCCTCTAAGAAACAGTCACCTGTTGGGCTGTGGTGCTGGTGCTCTGATCAATGGTTAAAGCAAACAAAAATTTTCAGGCACGTTCAACCATATATTTCAATAGCTGCACCGACTCTGGTATACAGTCTTTCCTGGAAGGCACACACAACTTGCACCTTACCTACCCATAACACAAACACACATTCTGTAGCACTTGGTTGAGTTTGCTCTTGGTTGCATGTTGTATTTTGCATCACACTGCCTTTGAAGTATCATTAGGTGTAACCTCAGATATATAGTGTTTGACATAACCAAATGTTTGTTTTTAGTGCTGCATTTCACAAGAGGTACAAGGGCTGAAGTATTTATTTATTTATCAGAGGGACACTTTGTGGGAGCTATTGTGTTTTTTGTTTTGTTTATTTCATGAAGGTTTTCTCATTGGTCACTCTGGTGCTGATTTGTAAAGATACCTTGTTTCCAGTTTAATGGTGCCATACAAGAAACATTAGTACTATTACTGTTGCGTGATGTTTCATCTTGTTTCTGAACTTTGTTCAGAAGCTGAGAAAGATTTTTTTCCTTTTGTCTATCCTTTGTCTAGTTTTGTGGCCCTGTGCTTTGAGTTGTGAAGACAATATTGAAGGAAGAGTATCAATTCTCCTCTCAAAGCCATATTTTTTGTTTTCAACAACTACAACACCCTAAAAGAATCCTCCATACCTTTCCTGTAGTAATGTATCTTCTCATCAGTGAATGTACTGTACAATACAAGTGCGGTGACTTAAGTCCTGTTTCTCTCGATATAGTGTTACAAGATTTAGGATTATCATTAACCTGCTTGATAAAGTACAGCTGAAGAAATATTTACTGTAATTATCTCTTCTGGGGACTATTTTGATGTTGATGTATATTAAATATTTACAATTGCCAAGCTGCTGATAGTTTTGCCTGCAGTAAGCTATCCCATGTAATTAATGTTTTAGGTTTCTCTGCAAGAAATGGTATTTTTGACCTCCTTTCCTGAAATTAACAATTCCTCTATATTTTGTATTTAATTTATTTATGATTGTTTTAATTGTTCAGCTGTTCACCAGAAAAAGGTCGAGCCAAAGGTGATATGGCTGCACTTGTTACATTGAACAGAGATCTAATGTGTAATTTAGAACAAAATTGTTTTCTGAAAGGCATCAGGAAATTCTGAGGGTCTGAGTTACCAAATGTGTCCTCAGTGATGTGGACATGACAAAGACCACTTAGTACTTATTAGGAGTTGAGGGCTTGATTGAAGCGTTACACTGCCATGTAATGATTTTGAATTTTGATTTGTATGTTTTATGGACATGTTTTTGTTCTGGTGGTTCTGCATTATTGATTGAGGATTCATTGGTATGTTCTCTTTCTGGACTCTTGTCTAACCCAGTGACTATTTCATTTCTCAATTTCAGTGAGAACATGTGAGCTGTCTACAACACTTTCTTCAGTTCTGTAGGGTGTATAGTGACAGTAGGCTCTTAATTGTCATCGCTTAGCATAGAGGGAATGTGCTGTTCTGTGGTCAGCTCTTTACTTGCGCTTAATCTCTCTTCCAGCAGGTGGTGAGAGTATTGTATGTGGTGCCCACTCAAGCTGTACAATGCCAGTAATACATGTAATGTACATAGAGCATGCCTCCTAGCGTGAATAAAGCCAGCACTGGGCTGGTGTGAGAGCTATATTAGCTATGTAAAACCTATAAAAGCTTAATGTAGCCTGTTCTATTAACGCCATTATTCAATGCCCTGAAAAAACCTCTTACTTCCACGCGATAACAGAGCTCTTAGATTCACAATACAGATGGCATAGTACAGAATATACCTGTATCACTGGTTCAGATCAACAAAGACATAAGTATAGAAAAGCTTAATACTACAATGGGCTCAAATATGGTACCGCCAACAGTTTTATTTCTACTTGTTAGGGAACATTGCCTCACGATGGAATGTCTTCTATTGCAAGTCATATTGTAATGCTCTCTGATGTGCCGCTGTAACTTTTGTAAAGCAATAAAGAGTTGTTTCAGTTCTTTAATATTTCATTTTGTTCACCCATACACCAAAGGGACAGTTGATGTACAGTAACCACTGGTGAAGAGAGGTGTGTGTTGGCTGAAGAATAAGTCATTGTATGACAGGCCAGCTGTCATGTGTCCTCTCCTTCACGACAGGACTGCCTCTACCACCTGTGTCTCTCTCTCTTCTACTCGCTCTTCTTTCACTTGTGTCTGCCTTGTTTTTGCCCTCATGCCTAGAAGTGGGACAGACACCCTGCCTTCTATGTTGCGCTAACAGTGGTACTATCCAATCTATGTGTGGATCCTATAATTAATCTGCCCTATGGTGTTATTTAAGTACTGCTTACTCATTAGGGAATGTTTCCGGTGGAAAGTCCCCTGTGAAATTTCTTATCCATCAGTCCACACAGGGACGCACTAAAGCCCCTACGACTTCCAGTATAAGAAAGGTATTACTGGTATTACTAATCATATCTCCATAAAATGAGTAACATCACACAATGTTAAGTGAAGTTTATCTACAAAGTTCTTTAAAGCAGGTTTGTCACAAAGTGCTTTACAGAGCATTAAAGGGCATGACTAAAGATACAAAATGTGAGACATCACATCAAGACCCAACGTGTATTCACGTGTCCACAGGAGCACAGCGTAAATGACAGACCGTCGGGAAGGAACCAAAGTGAAAGGAATGTCTGGTATGGTGTCACCTGTTTGTTGAATAAACCTAAGCATTTTCTTTAGAAGAGGAAGGAGGTATCTAGGGGTTGTCGTGCTCCCTGTAATTTGCACTATACAATTCAATGTATGTAATAGCCATACCAAAATGGTGCCCCTGACCCTGCATCTAATCCAAGAACTAGTACTGCTTTGTTCATGGTATCTGGCACATCAGCGCAGGGCTGGCAGTAGAGCACACGGCAGAAAAACCCTGGCGACATGGCACCCACAGTTTGGCAGCTCTAGAATGGCATGGCCAAGGGAGTGGTAGGGGATCTGCATGTTTCCATGACTACAGTACCTCTATCTCAACATCCCAGAATAACTTTTAACACATTCTCCCATATGGCGTATGCAATACTTCCTAGAGGAAAAATAGTTAGGATGTGAGCTCTCTGTTGAACAATGTGGAGAGCGTTTTTCCCATGAACATCTTTATATGGTTCTTCTATTCCTGGGTGGGCCTCTGATCTGGCATGTTAAGCTAAGTGGAAACATGGGAAGGCTGCCTTTACATAGTTTTCACTGGCCTGCATGTGTCTTCCTTTGCTTTATATCAAAAGAGTATGGCTTTCCATGTTGTCTCTAGTTCAGACAATGGCTCCAAGCTCATTCAAACTGTTTTGAGTCGTTAGATCAGGGAGAAAGGGGAAAGCATGTATGGTATCTGTGTCACTCCTTCGTCTGTCTGTCTGCATACCTACAGGATGGCGAGCCTCAGCCTGTTTACCCTCCTTTACTCTCCTCTGGTAGTGTCTCTGGATGTCTGTAACTGTATCTGTGTGGCCAGGACCTCTCCTCTCACCTCCACACAGACACACAAGCACGGACACACATTCCCTCTGTTGTGTCCGGCTATTTGGTCGCTCCAGAAACCAGGCCGCTAAATTTGTCCTGCCGCTGACATGGGAGAAGGTCAGCGGAGCCAGAGATAAACAGAGATAGGAATGGCGAGGGACAGACAAAAAAAGAGAGTGAGGGAAAAATGGCGTAGAAAATGGAAAAATAGGTGATGTTAGAGATGGAGCACAGCAACGCACAAAGGTGGTTAGAGAGGAAGGAGAGACTGACAAGGCCAGAGGAAGTCCAGCCAGGTCCTGGAGGGACACTTGTCTTTCCTTCTCACCTCAGCAGGAGGCCAGATAGGGAAGAGGATATTGAAAAGCTGAACTGGCTGGGATCAGTCCATACATAGTTTCCACTCAGCCATCCGCTCAAGTCTCACAACATCACTCCACAGGGGTATCCGCTTAACACCCAGACAAAGAATTCTGCCTCTCCAAACATCACTGGGCTCACGCAGGATTCAACGATGTGTCTCCAAGAGGAGCTATGCTGATTGTGGTTTACACTAGGGTCATATCTACGTGCAAATTGCTTCCATATTAAACTGGATAGCCTTTATGAGGACCAAGTCCTACTTTACAAAGAGTCCATCAGATACCTTTTCTGATTGACACTGAGGAAAAACTGGTTACACAGGTGTAGTTTAAGATAAGGGAAAGAAGAATGAATGCAATTTTGAGTATTATTCTGTATCTGTCTGGTTGTTGGCAGCAATGGAGTATAGATTGTTTTTGTGACAGTGAATAAGTTTAGGGTGCTCCCATGTGGTGTCAAGTATGTCAGTAGGAAGTGGGTTATGTGTATGTATGTGTGTATGTGTGAGTGTGTGTGTGTGTGTGGGTGTGAATGTGTTTGTCTATGTGCGCTAGAGCCTACCAGTGAGTGGGATGCCTATGAAGGGAAGGGCAGTGGACGGCCAGGGGGCTCAGTCGATTCCTGTGATTTAACTTGACACCACTTGCACTAAGACTGCGACAGCTGCGTATGCGCATGCCGGCCATTCTGTTTGTTGTAGGGGATTACTCTGCGATAAAAGCCCCAGTGAGGAGCAGCATGGCTGGGCTGCAGAACTACCGTTTCCCCATGACTTAGAAAGCTTTCTGCGGGCCTCCAGAGCCCTGTGAAAACACAGGTGGGGCACTTCATTCTGAAAAGGAATGAATGGGAGTATTCTCATGATGATTAGCCAGGCCGTAGTAGTGTCGCATCACCTTTAGATACCAGTCAAATGATACAACACTGCAGCTTATGTAAGGTTCATTACTCAACAGGAGGACAGGAGCGTAGTAATCAGCTCTGACTGCTCCCCCTCCCATTCATTTGCTTGGTTTATTCAGAGTGGTCAGGTGACAGATTTGGTTAGGGCTGATGATATCTCATGGTATTGTGCTGATGATCATCTGAGAGAAGTACACCATTACTGTTGAGAATTGACATGTATAGTGAGTTTAACACAGTAGACGTCAGTACAATATCCCCATCAGAAAGAGAGAGAGTGCACTGAGCGATGTGAAGGACTGCTATCAAACGGTTCACTTCTGGACGAGCAGTTATCACAGCAACTTCCCCATAGAAACAGTCTCTGAGGCGACGGACATGCTGTCACTATGGTGACTGTGCCCTCTCCCATAAGCACTTCACCAGACCACAATATTGTCCAGAGCCACGCAGATTGAGCACTTCAGGACTGATGCAGAGACACACTACGTAGTTTTTCTCAATTGTTTACACACTAACACTGGAATATGAGACACAGTGACCAAAACCTGACACTCATGTACCAAACCCTTAAGCTCACTCAGACTGGAATTCTAAATCTAAATACTAGACACAATTCTGTACGTTTGGCACAAACTCTAAAATCTCTTTTGTTCACATGGAAAGCACTTCCATTTAAAATGCTCACTGATGAGCCACACTGACTATTTACAGGTACAAACACTAGCTGCTGCATTGTTCAATTACAAATCACAGCGGAGAGCCAAAGGAGGAGAAGGAAGAGGAGGAGGAGGAGGAGGAAGAGCATCCAGGGATCCATCCAGGTCTGGATCCGTCATGCCAGGTCAAACTTCCCCTGCTGCTCAGCCAGGGAGAGCATGCCAATGATGTGGACGAGCTCCTGTGGCCAGACAGAAACCCAACACAGGATGCAGCCTATTTTTATTATTCTATTATTATTCTATTTTCTATATTTTCTTCCACTGTGTTTCTGTATGTATATTTTTTGATTTATGTTGATTTTTGTTTCTGTTTGTGGTTGTTTGTGTTACCCTCCCCCTCCGGCAATTGATTTTTGTCCTCTGTAGGGGACATGGGTCTCTGGTCTTAATTGAAACCTGTTGTCCTGTGTAGAGGACATCCTGGGCTTTCAGTGCTATCACATGATGAGGATGAACTGGGACAGTTTGCAGTAGAGGATGCTGAGAGTTTAGAGGAGGAGAAGGCATGAGGATGAGCAGAAAGAGGAAAACAATAAAAAAATGATAACCCCAAACGTGAACCGTTTTGGGCCAGAAGCATCTCCAATTTTGTTTGATAAAAAATCAATACATACAATTTTTGATAAAGAAAATCACTGCAACATGTTTTTTTCATCCAAGAGACAAAAAAAATACTCAAACCTTCTCAGGAGGTCTCAGGAGGTTATGATGATCACTGACTGCAGGTCATAGTTTACCCACCTTTTTTAAACGCTACATCACTCTTCATATGTTACTATCTTTCTTAGATAGAGTATTTGAGATTTTCAGGAAAGTGTAGTTAAATGAAAAGTTTGTGATCCTGAGGCTAACCTAGGGTAAGGAAGACTGACCCCCCCCATCCTCCTCCCAACTCAGCTGTCCTGCAATGTGCTGCTGTTTGTCACTGAGGAAAAGTGGAACACTGTTGCCAGTGACAGGGCAATCCCTGGTCCACACACACAAACGCATGCCTGCTCACACACACACACACACGCACGCACGTACATATACATTCACACATGCAGGCGTGCACATTCACAAAAAGGTATTTCAATTAGATAACTTTTCAACATTGTTCATGTTATTTGAAATCATCGTGCCAATACCTCTTCTTCAAATTGCCGTACAGCAAATTAAAGGTTTATTGCTAATACATTTGTCTGACATGTTTTATTCTTCCATCTGTGGCTACGAAGATTACAAAATCTACTGTAATAATTGTACATTTTATGTACAATATTGTGTTATTGACACTTCTGTGAGGTGAACAGGTACAAAGAGCAAAAACATATAGGAGCAGTTTCCTGAAGATGGATCCAAGCTACTCATAATTGAAAATCTTCACTGAAACCGTTTTGTTAGTCTAGTTTTACTCCGTAACCAGGTTTAATCCCTACTGAGAGATGGAAGTTGTGGTAAGCATCCGCAGATAGCAAGTAAACACTGAGTCCCCGCTGGTGTATTGCAACTCAAGTGTTTACTTCAAAATGCTGAGAGGGGACTTGTTCCTCGACCAAGACACGAGTGTGTGGCTGCCAGTGCTAGTCCCTTCCCTCAAGAGACACACACACACACACACACACACACGCGTTCTCTAGTTCTGCTGACAATGGGTTAAGATGACAGAGGGTTATGAGTGACTCTGACACACTGCAGGCCCCCTCCCTCCTGTACCCCTGAGTCCAACACAGGCGTCTTTGTACTCCCTCCACCATCAGTGACTATCCATCACAGACTAACCTGACAGCCCACTGCAACCCTGCACTGAGCTACGACACCAGCCTCTGCCCTAACCCCATGCCCAAACCCCAACCAGACCCCTACCCACCACCTAGCCCTGCCAAACCACTGCTTGCTCCCCAGTCCCAGAACTGGCCTCCTAGCTGCTGCATACTACCTAATACAAAAACCAGTCCTGCACTCCAAAGATAATTTCACTTGTTTCCAGTCCAAATAAACGTGTTTCAAAAATGTTCTTAAATCATTATGAGCTTACAGGTTAAGAGATTCCTGCAAGCCTGCTTCTTTCATGTGATAAATATCTCCACAATAAGGCTGTTTTTATCCTGTAGTGACCCAGAAAGTCACCCATGCTTTCATTTCCTCTCGGCTAGACTACTGCACTCTCTTTATACTTTTCCCTTTTAAGTATGGCCTGTTTCCATTGTGTGCTGTGGTTTATATATCTGTATGAATGTGTACATGTGTATTTGTATATATGTGTGTGTGTATGTATATTCATATATGCATTGTGTGTATGTATTTGTATTGTATTAGACACACACACACACACACACACACACACACACACACCTTGACTATCAAAATTGCACTAAAGCTAATTAGCTTATTTCTTGTCACTGATATGCACTAACTTGTATATTTTTTGTATATTTTTTGTATTATTTATATATTTTTTGTATTATTTATATATTTTTTGTATAACCTTTATTTTCCGAACTTGTTTACTGTATAGTGCTGTGTGCTTCTCTCTTGCTTTGTACACCCTCTGCATCATAACTACAATTTCCCCTCGGGGACAGTAAAGAGCATCTAATCTAATATTTACTTCATATTTTATATTTTATGTATCTTATCCTTCCTGCTTTTACATCACCTTCTTTTTTTACTGCCCTGTACAACGCTAACTTTGTATTGAAAAGTGCTTTACAAATAATTTATTATTATTGTTAATAAATTGTTGTGTGATCCGCTTCATTTCAAGATATGGACACTTTGTTCCACAAAATTCTCTAAACTGTACTGGAAACAAGTGGAATTATCTCACCCCATTTTAAGACTGAATATGAGGCTGACTTGTTAAGGTGGACATTTTTTTGTCATGACACAGACCACTAATTAAACCTCCATCAAACACTCCTAGCCACATACATGTATTATTGTGATAAACCTATGATAGTGATTATATACAGGGATATAACACTTACCTAACACTATGCCTGTCATTCGGACCACTTCTGTAACGACAGAAATGCCTACTTGGCTGGTTGACCATCCTAGTGGAAGCCTGTCAGATTTAGCTGCTGAGCTATGAGGTGAGACATGTCCTGGAAGGATTAGCACCCGATGACTAGGCTAACACTAAGGCTGGCTGGACAGGGTCAGGACAACCAAGGCCATTCCGCTGGATGTCACTCTCATTATTGTCTCTTGTCTCCGAGACCAAAAGGAGCCAATGTCAGTGTCGTACTGTACTCCGTCCACTCCTGTCTATGAGTCTATGAGCCTGAGATGGTACAGTTCACAGGTTGACTTCACACTGTGAAATCATCTTTGAAGGACAGTCAGCTGATGTCAATGTGGATACATAAAACCACAACCCATCACATCAACAATGCCATAAGCTTTTACGTCATCTAACTTTAACAAATGAAGTATTGAACTGAACTGGTTATTTAAACCTGACATTGCTGCAGTCACAACAAGCTACTTTTGAGTACACAACACACTTCTGTCCTCCTTATCCTTCCCACCCAGAACTAGAAGACAAACAACTTCTTGACATTGCATATCACTGGCTCCTAGTAGAGGTGACAGCTGT
>CABFOQ010017789.1:1127-20978 GCA_900660455.1 Gephyroberyx darwinii | reverse complement strand
TTGATCACCTGAAGAGAGAGAGCAGTTAACATTTGAAATGAGGATGGAGAGTGAAGCCTATACCCTTAGCTCTGCTCATACAGCTTTTATTGACTGTAATCCCAGCACTTCACCTTGATGTGCATGTACATGTCAGTTACGCAACCTCATTACACTAATGCTGCAAAATACCCACCTTTATCCAGGGATGCTCAAGGCTGTCATCAATAGTCATTCTCTTCCTGCAAAGGAAAATCATCTGTCAGTGACAAAATGAGTTCAGAGCTTCACCATGTCTGCTTCACAAATACTTCTCCCTCTCTCCTAGGATGAGATTTGAAAATATCCCTACTTGGGATCCTTGACTAGCAGACGACGTATGAAGTCTTTGGCCAGCTCGCTGGTATTGCTGAAGTACTCCTCATCAAAGTCATAGTTGACAGCCGAGATGTTGGTCAGGGTCTCCTGCTTTGTCTCTCCCAGAAACGGTGAGGCACCACTCAACCTGACGTAGATGAAGGATTTACATTAGAAAACACATGGTTTTGTGTTGTGAAGTGATTTAGATTTCTACAAATGACAACAGACATTCATAATCTTAAACAGTACTTACAGAATGTATGTGATCACTCCGATGCTCCTGCAGAGACAAGAACGACCAAACATTAATGGGGATTGTCATAGTGATGAGTATGAAGTTTCATAGGAATAAAATAACTTGAAATCTTACCACATGTCCGCCTCCAGTCCAAGTGGCTCATAGTTGACAATTTCTGGCGCTGTAAAGTAAGTGCAAAGGAAAGAACACTTTAATTCAAGCCAGATGTGGAGATCTGAAACACACTATCTCTATTTACAACACTAAACCAGGGAAAACGTCCTTTCCATCGAGGGCACATGCAATCACATTAAGCTCATTATGGATTTAAGCGGACATATTTACTGTATGTATGGATATTGTTGAAGGGAGAAAGGATCTCACCAACAAACTCTGGTGTTCCAAAGATGTTTTTGAACTCATTCCCTGCCTTGATCTGATGAGCGATCCCAAAATCAATCAGCTTGATCCTGGGGTTGGGGACGTTCTTATCCAGCAGCATGATGTTCTCAGGCTGAAAGATAGAATACAGTAATACATTGTTAGGAGAGGGATGAGAGGCTTTCAATTACTACAGATACACACAGAGAAGTAGGAAAAAACAAAATAACTCTTATCTCTTCTGCAAACTCAATATAAAGAACTGTAGAATTGTAAGGATTAATAACTTTGTAATGTTAACAGGCATAAAGAGAGACTGCTAGCATCACAAGTGAGTTAGCTATACCCCACAAGTACCTGGACAGCCCATGTGTATCTACAGCCTTACTTTGTATTCTAAAAGAAATTCTCAGACACTTAGTACATAAACGTCTGCTAACACGTCAATTGAATTTCTCACTAACACATTAAATACGACTGTAGGTCAAGCTGTCGTCCCCCCAGAGTGCTGACCTTGAGGTCAAAGTGGGCGATGCGCTTAGAGTGGAGGTATTGAACACCGTCCAGGATCTGCTTGAGAAACTGGGTAGCCTCCTCCTCTGTCAGAGACTCCTTCTCAGCCAGGAAGTCAAACAGCTCTCCGCCAGATACCAACTCCAGAATCAGGATCACATCGGTCTTGTTTTCGAAGATGTCGTGCAGAGTGATGATGTTGCTGTGCTGGATCTCACGCAGGATGTTGACCTCACGCTCAATCTCTTCACGGCTCACCCCACGCCGACTGGACGAAAGCCGCCGCTTCTTGATGAACTTGGCCGCGTAGTCGGAGCCTGTGCTCTTCTCCTTGCACTTCCGGACAATGGCAAACTGCCCACTGCAGACAAGACATATCAACATAAACAAAAAAGGACAACACTAGTGGGCCATTCTTGGCAAAGGATGAGTACTGTGAAATGATCAAGCTGTTGAGACCAAAAACTGAATATATGCACCATAGAACCAGCAGCTTCTATTGCAAATAAACATACTAAAAAAACATAAAGTCTAAAGCTTTGTGATAAAATGAACACACCAAACAGTATACAATGGGGTGTGATTTACAAGGCACTGAACAAATACTCTTATTGACAACAAGACTAATGTGCAGGTAAGAAGACTGCATTCCACAGTGCATGCCAACTGTACACCGCTGTGTAGAGAACTGAATGTTCTACCCTTTAATGTCTGGATGCCTTTCTTCCTCAGCAAACACACATAGTGCCCTCTCCTTTAGAAAGACTACAGCACGGCAGAGCGGGAAAGGCACATTGAGAGGCAGTGATGTCATGCTTTTGCTGCATTACTGCAGAAAAAAAAACCCTTCCATATAAAGGTAGAAAGTCAGGTTTAATCCACTAAAACTCATTGACATATGACTCATTCATAATGCTCTAGCACAGTGTAAAAATATATTCAATATGTTGCTGGACCACTACACAAACATCCAGTGGTGGGGAAACATTTTGTTACACTGACTACAGCACGGGGATCTTATGGATGTTTTCAGAAACAATGGTATTCATCAAAGATGAGTCAGGAATCCTACAATTATACCAAACACTGAAAAATCTGCAGAACTTACCTCCCCAGCTCCTCTCCCATTTCATAAAACACTTCAACATCCTCTTGCCGGAAGCCAGCCATGGTTTGCTGACTGGGATGCTGATGAAAACAAAGCCTTGAGTTCCACTGGAGTGAAGAAAAAGACAAAGACATGAACCGAATTAGGATCAGCAATGACATAATGGATATGATAAAGATAACACCATGAGCAAAAGCCAAGCCATATTGGCAGGTCTGGTGACAAAAGTCTGAGAAAGAGTGATTAATGACATTTTGTGTGCCGTAACAATTCAGCTTGAACAACCAGGTTGGCTATCCTCCTTATTTGGCATGGGTCAACACAGCTCAGATAGTTTTTTGAGACTTTCTGGCTGGTGTCAGACCTCTGCATACCAGTGCTACTTACGTCATCTCCTTCCCTGGAGCTATCTCTGACTCAATTAAAGGGTCTGAGATTTGGCTAGGCTACCTTGGATTTGGTACTTTACTACTTTAAACATTGGTAAAATGTTACTGGCCAATTAAAACACAAAACAAGGGCAAAAACAGTAACAGATAGAGTTTCGCTCCCTAGATACATGTAGTACTACAAAAGACTCAAACGTCCAACGTTAACGTTACAAGGCAAGCCAGGCAGACAGCAGAAACATTTCTTAGCGCATTATCGTTAGCAAAGGGAACATCAAGGGCAAGCCTATTGCGAAACACCAATAACAAACTCATGTCACAGGTATCTCCAATTAATTAATTCAAGTTTACATAAGCCGAAGCAAGCGGCTGGCTGTTTAGGGAAGAAAGGTACCCCGGCAACGTAACGATAGCTACTAAGCAAGGTAACAGTTAGCTAACTATTTGGCTAATTAGTTAGCTAACGTATATACTGTATTGTTTCTATGAGAAAGACATAAGATTCTTAACCCTATATTATTGAAAGTAAGATAAATCTAATATTTTGACAGTAACAGGAAATTTTAACACATTACTACAGTGGTTACTTACATTGCGGTTGGCTACGAGTGCTGCATTCCTTTCCCGAGTGAAGTGAGTTCTCTGAGCAGTGACTGAATGAAAAATATGACTTCCCGTCATATTTTCAAAATAAAGTTCTTTTGACGAGCCTAACATTTTTTTGAGTAATACAAATTACCAAAGAGGGAATGAAGGATATATTTAAGGATACATCTGTATCAAAGTGTCCTTTTCACAACATATTTTCATATGTATTTTACAGCTCTATAGTTGATGTAATGATTCATTGAATATTTTCATACAATGAATGTGTTCTGTATATCCCCGTACTTAGGACATGTTCACACTTCCACTTTTTTGAACTTTGGAGAAGGTGCTGTGCCTTTCTCCTTTTTAGGCAGAGTGAATCACTTTTTAAAGTTGAGAAAAGTTCAACTTTGTAGAGGTGTACACATGACATGGACTGCATTTTTTTTTGCTCACACTGGGTCATACAAACAAATGCTAGTAGGCAGCTATCCCTGTTATAACAATGTATTCCTTCTATTAGTAAAGTTAGTGCAAGCAATCTTCTTTTCCAGGGTCAAACAACAACAAAACCCAAATCAGTGGTACATGTAACATACATGTTCTATTGTTTAGTTCTGTAAGCTGCACTTATTTTACAAACTAAACAAAATGCTGTATGCAAATGAAAATCTTTTGCCTTTATTCTGAACGCCAAATCACCTTACTTCCGGTTTCAGCCTAGCTATCTCTCGTTGGCTTGACGCAGCTAAATATCCGGTGGTGGGGAATGCAGCAGGAGGATGGACATATGGAATGACATCATACCGAGTGAATCAACCCCCTCCGTCTAATGTACGTAAGTCAATGACAAGTTGGAGCATGCAAGGCAAAGATTACAGGACGAGTCAGGAAGGCCTAATGATTCCTTCTTATCTTTCAGGGTCTGAGACTTGGATCACAGCCTCAGCCAAAGCACAAAACTCTGGGCTACAGGGCTAAAACGATCAATAATTACAACCAAGACACTATAATACACGATAATTGAATCTAACATTCCTATACGGACTTACAGTGTGTCTGTGATGCTCAATAGTGGTTTATAGTGAAATAATTTTCTCTCTATAGTATCGTTGCAATAAGCCTATAATATATTATAGGGGCCTGTAGTTTTGTTGTGAAATTTAACAGGATTACTGCTACTTCCTCGGTGCGCAGGGAGGTCAGCGACCATACAACTGGTACAAAGTCCTGCTAAAGGACACATCGACAGTATGTATGACTAGCTCTAAAAAGCGTTCCCTGACCGGGAATCGAACCCGGGCCGCGGCGGTGAGAGCGCCGAATCCTAACCACTAGACCACCAGGGAGTGTAGTTCATATAATATCAGCACACAAAGGAGATAATACACATACATGCAGTATATGAAATGAACAGAAAAATAAAAGACAGAGAGGAAAACAAAGACAGAGAGACAGCTATAATCTATACATAAATTACCAATAAATGTACATGTATGAGAACAATTGTGAATTTCAATCCTTCTCTATATAGGAACAAGACAAATGTAAATAAATTATTCTAGTTATGTGCTATACAGTGAGGTTCATTTCATATCACTTAAGTATTTTGTCAGCAGAAAGGAAAATTAAAAACATATTCATAAATTCAGCAAAGTTTAAAGCAACTCAGCTGCTTTAAACTTGGAACATTTCATAGTATCTGTTTACAAAGCCCAAGTACCAGTTCATGAAGCTGTATAATGGTTGAAATAATGGAAGCTGTACAGTATAATAATAGTGAAAACAGGGGGTTAGGCTGAGGTAGGAAATCAGGTCTAGCATTCGTTCCTGGTTGAAGGGATTGGGAACATGCCATCCTGAACGGATAAACACCACAGATGTCAACCATGCTCCAGCACAACCAGCTGAGAGGTGTCCAAGTCAGCTTGATCTCATTATCTGGGTCTGTACAACACTGCTAAAGAAAATGTGAAATAAAAAAACCCAGTAAAATTTAGCCCAGTTTCCATCTAAAATTTAAAAAAATAAGTGTAGTGATAGAGTTAGACTTAATGTTTTTTATGATAGACCATAAGTGAGACCAAAATGTGTATGTGAGGCGAACCCAAAACTTAAACTTAACGATTATGAGAGACCCAGACCCAAACAGGTTGCCCATTTGACATTGCCGTTAGCCATGAGGGGACTATTATAAAGCTGACAAAACATTATGTTAGTATGAAACTATAGGTTTGAATACAAAATCAGCTTCCTGTATAGTTACGAGTTTCAAACTTGAACATGAACATGAACTCACCGCCATTTTTAAACCACACGGTCACGCCTCGCTTATTTACTGACCTTTCACCCCTGGGTTATACTAGACAAAAGTACGTTTTTTATTTATTATGTTCTTATAGTTGTATTGTTGATTCATTTTCAAGTAGATTATATCATTTCGCATCAATTTAGCGTCAAAATAATTTTATTCTTTTGACTGACTTTGACTCAAACCAACCAAGAGACGTATTTACTCACGCGAGAGCAAGGATAGCCAATAAATGCGCGCTACAGAAAATGGGCGGGTCATACTAAAACAGCTGGTGGGCGCACTGAGTGTGGCTCGAGCCGTGCGGTTGATGGGGGAAACAACAACAAGCTAGGCATCATGAGGGTCTCTATAACCCTGATTTGGGCAGCTTTTCTTATCAAAAGGGTGAGAGAGACTACATGTTTGTCTTTTCAAAGTGGTTATGTGTCCATCTATATTGTAGCGTACACGTGGTTGACGAAAACAAATTGTTTTTTTAAGTTCGGGAATGATTAGCTTGCATGCTATGACTGTGTTAGCTTGCGGAGATCACCGATTGGGCCCCGGTAACCTGCACATAATTAACCTTTTGATTTCTAAAAGCGAAGCACGATTATTCAAGATTCACATTATCAGCCATCTAGTGATTAACACAACTCCAGAAACAAGGAGTCTGGTATAATTGGTGTCATCTTAGACAACCACCGTTAACTGGCCAACCTAGTAAGCTGTTATTGGTCATTAGTGACAGGCAACTAATGAATACTGTATATGGACGGTAATAAAGTGCGCCTGTGTTACCGCCGCTACTCGTTATGACTGATGCTTTGCAATACCAGAACAATTCAGCTGCCGTGTGTTATAACCAGTGATTATTTCCATGTAAGTCGAATTGAGGTTAAAACAACGCACTTCAGTATACACGCTGCTGTATCACCAATGGAGACACTTGTTACTTTTTGTTGGTTACAGGTTACCTTTCCTCTACCAGCTTGACCTCAGACAAATTAACAATGAAACAACCTCAAATGTTTTAATGCTACCATATATTGGTAAAATAGATATTTTATGCAAATAGCCAAGCTACAAACATTTCATCAGCACCATGAGTGAAAATCTTACTGGTTTAGAATTTCATTGTTGTTGTTGTTGTTTTTTTACAGGTCGTGGGAGAGTATGGCATGGCCCATTTCAGTGACAAGGGCAAGAGCAAAGGAAAAGATTACTGCATATTCTTCAACTCACAGTGGGCACATCTACCTCAGGACCTCAATAAGGCAGTAAGTGAATAGTTATAAGCGACTGTCACAGTATCAGTAAGTGTTGTCACGGTATCACAGTAGCAACTTTTTCATAAGGGTTTAGATGTCTCAAATGCCCATCTTTGTTGGCTTTGTTAGGTAAATAATAATACTTTATTTATATAGCACTTTTAAAGAATAATATAGAAAGTGCTTTACAGCCAAACAGAGCAATGGTAGAAACAGCAGGGGGAAAAGAAAACTATATAAGAGCAGTTACAGAAGTAAGAATAATAAAAACAATATAATGATAGAAATCTAGAGAAGGCAATATAATAACAGTCCAGAAGTAAGAAAAATAAAATAATATATAACAAGTCAAGAGAAGGAAGATTTGGTCTTTAAAAGGGACTTAAATGATGATGGAGATTTTGAAAACCTTGTATCTAGTGGCAAGTTGTTTGACCTCAGTCTGGATTTGGGAACTGAGGGGAGCCATATCTGCTGACCAGAGGGTATACTATGGAGTATATGGATATATAGAAATGTAGGTTGGGGCTTTGAAGGTGATTGCTAAAATCTTGTCCAGGAAGCCAATGCAGGGAAACTAAAATCTAGTTGTGGTCTCTGGTGCCTGTTAAGTGTCTGGCAGCTTGCCTTCTGAACTATTTGCAAACACAAAAGGGCTGTATGACTGATGCCACAGTATAGTGAGTTACAGTAGTCCAATCAAAAGGAAGTAGTTTTGGTAGATAAAAGGTAGATAGTATTGTCATTAGTTTATCCCCTTTTTGTGCAGGCATCTTGAGACTTTGGTGTTGTTCAGGTGGAAAGCACACTGATCTACTTGATGTTGTGTTATTCCTTCAGGATCAATTGAGCTAATATGGCACACTTCACAGATATAAAGTCATGCAGACAAACGTGCACTTCCCCACCACCGCAGATCAGCTCCTCATCATCGCCACTAGATTTTGAGTTCCTTCTCTCCTAATATGGAGATCTTTATCACATAATAATGAGAAAATGCACTCAGTGGTACACCTGCTCGTTAATGCAAATATCTAATCAGCCAATCATGTGGCAGCAACTCAAAAGCATGCAGACTGATTGTTGGTTCCAGACGGGGTGGTTTGAATATTTCAGAAACTGCTGATCTCCTGGGATTTTCACGCACAACAGTCTCTACAGTTTACAGAGAATGGTGCAAAAACATCCAATGAGTGGCAGTTCTGTGGGCGAAAAACACCTTTTTAATGAGAGAGGTCAGAGGAGAATTGCCAGACTGGTTCAAGCTGTTCAAACAGGCTCACCAAAACTGGAAAGTTGAAGATTGGATAAACATTGCCTGGTCTCATGAACCTCCCTTTCTGCTGCAACGTGCAGATGGTAGGGTCAGAATTTGGCATAAACAACATGAATCCATGGATCCATCCTGCCTTGTGTCAACGGTTCAGCCTGCTGGTGGTGTAATGGTGTGGGCAGTGTTTTCTTGGCACACATTAGGCCTCTTAATGCCAGTTGAGCATCGTTTAAATGCCACAGCCTACCTGAGTATTGTTGCTGACCATGTGAATCCCTTTATGGCCACAGTCTACCCATCTTATAATGGCTATAATGCAATACGCTTCAGTATGTATACACTCTCTGGAGTTGATGTTGAAAGGATTTGGTGAAAGGATTGAATGTTTATAAAATTCAGTATTTAATCATTCATAATGTTATTGAAGTAGTATTGAAATTCCAGTTAAGCAACAACATGATTGAATCCTTACTTAAGGGATGGGTCCAATTTGTCACCTATTCAAAAAGTGGGGTTTTCTTCTGTAATTTGAAGACCTTTTGCAGTATAAAGGTCCTTATATCAAGTCTACAAAGAGATAACGTGAGCATAAATATTCTCCCATTAGTAATTCAATTGTTAAATTTCTATTCAGAATTGACTGAAATGTAAATGAATTTTCCTCAAGCCTGTATCACATTGAGAATCATGCATTTGTGAACCATCCTTGCGTTTGTGTTTCTCCGTAGTCACGTCTCCAGATCTATGACCTGACAACTTCGGTCCTGTGCTCGCCCTCTGAGGTCCCAGAGGGAGGCTTCCCCAACCGCATCCCCATGGTGATGAGGGGCAACTGCACTTTCTATGAAAAAGTCCGACTGGCCCAGATTAACGGTGCCAAGGGCCTACTCATTGTCAGCAAGGACAGACTGGTAAGGGAAAGGATTCTTACTTTGGCACATACGATATACTGGGTTCCTACACTTCATTGAATTTGACATTTCTGTTTTCCCAGCCTGTAAATAATATGAAAAGTTCTACATGTCCAAATGTTTTGGAAATAATTCAATTTGTGCATAATCGTTTTTGCAACCAGTTGAGTGTTTAATGTCTAGCTTGGCTATCTAGATAATTTTTTAAAGAATAATAATTCAGTTATCATGTTTCCTGATTACATAAACCCCAAGTGATAGTTGCAGTCAGACAAAGTTCAGTTCAACAAATCACTTCTTCAACAAAAATGTGACATTACAATAATGATGGATAATATAACATAATTTAACTTTAACAGAGACACAAACTAATATTGGTCATGTCAATTATGCTGTGTCATGAAATAGTTATGGAGCAGTTATGAAATTTTGTAGGAAATTTGTAGGAACCCTGTGCACAGCGTTAAATGTCTTAGTCTAGTTGGTCTTAAAGGTGTGCGTGCAGATCGTGCATCAAGTTTTGGTAGTTTGGGAAACTGAAATCAGTGACTTTTTTTTAATCACAGACACCACCAGCAGGAAACAAGACTCAGTATGAAGAGATTGACATTCCTGTAGCACTGCTCAGCTACTCTGATATGCTGGACATAAGCAAGGTGAGAGCTCAACCGCTAGCCGTTAAAACGGCAGACACACACAGACCATCCAGCTACTTTTGGGCTACAGCTACCATGATGCTACCAGTCTCTCTTTGTGCCTGTTAACATTACAAAGTTATTAATTTCTACCATTTTACAGTCTGAGAGCGAAGAAAATATATAAAGCTTGACATGGTTAATAGTGCGACAGGCTAACAAATACACAAAATAGATAACTAGATTTGGATTGCTGATAGCTTGTCTGTATCTGTATAAATGGATCTGTCACCACATTGTCACCGACTGCCCAGACCTGAACTAATGCTGTTTTCTGACCCCTGCAGACGTTTGGGAAAGGCAGAGTGGTTGCCATGTATGCACCCAAAGAGCCAGTGTTGGACTACAACATGGTGATCATCTTTTTAATGGCAGTAGGAACAGTGGCCATTGGAGGCTACTGGGCTGGCAGCAGGGACAGCAAGAAGTAAGTAGGTGGAAAATGGGGGGGCAGTAGGAAACCAGTGTCTGATGTGGGAAATAACTTTCTGATTTTTGGATGCTCAGTTCTGATTAGGTGTTACATAGGCACAGAAATGACTGTACGTAACTTGCAGTTCATTACAGGATACAAAGTCTTCAGACATTATCCATGCATGCCATGCTTTTAGTCCCAGCTACTACATTTAAATTATTATTTTTTATTTTTTAGCAGACTCTTTTATCCAAAGCGACTTACAATAAGTGATGATAATTTATCAGGGGAGTCATCCCGGGGCAAAATTTGTCACAGTTTCATTGGCAAGGAACTGCATGTACTTGGTGTGTACTGCTGTAGGGGGAATAGATCTGTGTGTGTTTACTTGTGTGTATGATTGCCCAATCTTTTTGTGGAGTAGCAGACACTTCAGTAGGGGACCTGAAGTGTATGCAATGTCTATCCAGCAGTCTGGATTGTACCATTGCGACTCCGCTACAGGGCAGTGTTGTTTATTTGCGGCAATCTGAGTGACTCACCAGTTTAAGTCAATCTGAGTCGCTCCTTCCTAACGGAGTTGCCACGGTGACTAAATGCACAGTCAGACAGGATCTCTGACGCACATGGTCATAGGTGAAAAACATCTTAGAATAGGAGGGTTAGTCTAGGCCAGGATAAGAAACGAATGCCAGCCACTAGCCAAGTCATGGTAAATTATGGCTGTGGTTGGTAGGTTGGGAGGTAAACAACCATCAGAGGTGCTAGTCTTTTTTCTTCACAGATCTGTACTGTTTAGTTTTATGCACATGGTCCCAACCTCCCAAACAAGCATTCTCAGGTCACCTCCCCTCTCCTGCTTTTGTCTGTCCTCCACTCCTCTGCTTCTGCAGGCGTTACATGAAGCACAAGCGGGATGACAGCATGGAGAAGCAGGAAGAGGAGACTGTAGACGTCACACCCATCATGATCTGTGTGTTTGTGGTCATGTGCTGCAGCATGCTGGTGCTACTCTACTTGTTCTACGACCACCTAGGTACGACACACACACACACACACCACTGAACTCTCCCCTTTCTTTTTGGAAAATAAATTCTTCGATCAAATCCCCCCTGACAAATAGATTGATAGTGGTTTCGGTCCTGTCTGTCCAGTATTTATTGGGGTGGCAATAGGAGCACACTTGTGGCCCGGGGCCTGCCTACAAAGCCTGATTAGTGGGTTATCGGACTAACTTTGGTCTTAACCCCCGCGTTTCTGTCTCATGCCAGTGGCTCACAATAGATTGCACCTGTATTTCCATCAGCGCAGCCCTGGGGAACAAGAGGCAGACTTTGTAAATTGAAAATGTTTTCCCAGCCTCAATGTGCGGATAAGATACCGTATCAATGCCCACTGTAATCGAATCATTAGGGTTGGTGATAAGCCTATTTACTTGCGCATTTACACTATCTGCAGTTTTCCTCCAGCAATCCTGTCTAGTGTTGGCAGCAGCATCAGTTAGTTTTCACAATGTTTCTGTATTGCTCACATTTATTATTATATAATATAATAGTTGGTTGTACTTGAGAAGAACATAAATGTTACTGATCCATTTTTCCGTATACATCCCAGTTTTACAGTCCTTAATGTGTTGAAATTATCAACAGCATACGTTTACATTAACCTACAATGTGTCTGAGCTATCGCAAACATACCCTGACTATGTTGACCGTGGTTCGTGAGGCAGACCCCTGAGGTTTTCTGGTTCAAACTTGAAACCGGCCAGGCAAATCTCTGTTAGCAAAGCGAATGAGAAATGTTCTGCTCGCACTCAACTACTGCTGTTAAGGTGCCCTGAAGCAAGGCACGTGACCCCAAATGCTCTTGTGGGGCTGCTCAGTGCCAGTAACAGGAGGATATGGATGTACTGGGCACTTGTGTGGACCTGTGAGTGGAAAGGAAAGTGCTGCAGTGGACATGCTTGCTAAGCATCATCTAATACCATTTGTACATGCACAGCAGCGCTTTTAAAACTGTATACTCAGAGGTCAAACCAGTCTTGTCCTTTTAAAGTGGGTTTCTGTAATTCTTTATAAGTGGATATTATGTGACACATTGACAATATGCACTAAGCTCCTGTCCACCCATGCTGTGCCCACCCCCCTTTTTCTTCTAGCCATTTGGGTCATAGCCATCTTCTGCATGGCCTCCTCTGTCGGCCTGTACAGCTGTCTATGGCCTTTTGTCAGAAGACTCCCTTTCTGCAAGTGCAGGTGAGATTCTTCAATTCAAAATGTATCCAAGCAATTATTTGCTGTTTAAAGTGAGATGTCACTTTGCTTGAATATTTGTACTTAATAGCATGCTGACTTACTCATGACTTCCATAACAGTTGACCACCAACATCAGCTACCCAAGGGTTCTGTTGTCACTACTTGTGATGATCTTTTTTTCTAACTCCTTACAGCTGCATATGTTTTTAGAGCCTGTTCTTGTAACACTGCCGTCATCCAGACCCTAATGAATGGAATAATTTTGGATCCAGGATTATTATTCATTAAGAACATAAAATGTTTCATAAAAATCTCATCTGTGCTGTTTTTCAACCCCTTATTCAAACACTGAACACAAAAACGTCTGTGTCACTGTAGTTTGTATGTGTGGAAAAGTATAAATTTTGGCATACAACACATGCAAGTGAGTCAGAAAAAAACCCTGCACACTGGTGATGGGAGATGTTAATGGTTTACAGTGCATGAATGGAGAAATGCATGTTAAATAATGATTGTGTTTCACTGAAGGGAAATGTGGCTTTGCTGTGGTTGTGGTTTTAAATGTGGCCCACGTTGTGACTGTAGGATCCCAGAGAATAACCTGCCATACTTGCACAAGCGGCCACAGATACGCATGCTGCTGCTCTCAGCCTTCTGCATCGGTGTCAGTGTCACCTGGGTGGTGTTTCGCAATGAAGACCAGTGAGTATAATACCAAACACCATCAAAAAAACACCATCAAATCCATACAAACAAACACACACAGGCTGCATTTACATGCATGGACGAACCCAGCTATTAGCCACACTCCGGTGAAGGCCTTATTTAGGGTAAGCTGTTTGCATGAACCTTTTTAGTAGGTTACTTTCTAAACATAGGAAAGAAATGATGATCCCTATAGTAATCTGTGTTTGTTTTTGTTGTTGTTGTTGACACCATGCATACATATCAAAAACTGAAAGGAGTAACAACAACAACGTTTACATGCCACAGTAACCCCTTTAATATGGGAGTAAGCCAGGCATTTTAACAGGGTTTCTAGTAATCTGAGTGTGATCTTAACTTTGGCTGTCTGGCTGTACTACCATAACCTGATTCCATCGTGATTCAGCTGGCGTTTCTCTTCAGCTGTGCCAGGGAATCAATTGGAGTGAGTGATGAGATCCTGGATTGTTAAATATCCAGACATATAGAGACATCCAGCCTGAGAATATTATAAAGGGATCCCATGTGCAGTTTGAGAATTACATGCAATTCTGTACTAAATGTCTCTCCTGTGCTCCAGAATTTCAATTTAAGGACACATGTACTCCATAGTGAAATTGTCACCAGAGCCCTTTTATCTTCCCTGTATCTGGACTACACGGTGAAACCCTCTGTAAGGGTGCATTCACATCAAGTGTGTTTAAAGTGTTGGTTGCTAGATGTGTGTCAGGTGACATAACGGCCAAATTGTGTGTGTGTGTGTGTGAGTAATATCTTGTTAGAGTCGACAATGGTGTTGAGGTTTGTTGCAGCCTGGCTGGGCTGACTAACTTTCTTGTTGCTCCATATGGTGTGTCCTCCAGGTGGGCGTGGGTGTTACAGGACACCCTGGGGATCGCCTTCTGTCTCTACATGCTCAAAACAATCAGACTGCCCACGTTTAAGGTTGTTTGGCACTATTGTACTGTACATTTAAGATGTAATGTGGGTTCAGATTTTTCAGGATTTGGTTCTTTAAGAATCCTCCTCCCGCATTATTTCCTTCTTTATGGTGTTGTACTGTATTATAAATGTGTTTGCTGAAGTATTGTGTCAGCAGTAGTTCACTTGATTGATTTTTTCCTCTCTCTCCTTTGTGCAGGCCTGCACTTTACTCCTGGCTGTCCTTTTTATCTATGATGTTTTCTTTGTATTTATTACACCCTTCTTTACAAAGGTACGTCAAGATTGCTATTCACTTTTTACTGTAACGTATACTTAACTGTCAGTTTACTCATTATTATGGATTGAGCTCATTTTACCCTTTGACCTTGTCTCCAGAGTGGGGAAAGTATAATGGTGGAGGTAGCGGCTGGTCCCTCTGACTCCTCCACACATGAAAAGGTGAGCTTGTTTTCAGTTTCCAGGACTCCCTGTGAGGGGCCTTTAGTTAGCCCTGACAATTACCGCTGTTCCTCTGCCTCCAAATGCCGAGGTTAACCAGTTAAATAGATGTAATGAGATGTCCTAAAAACTGCGGTAACACTAATCATTGTTTGCTCCAGCTTCCTATGGTGCTTAAAGTGCCACGGTTGAACTCCTCTCCCCTGGCCCTCTGTGACCGGCCCTTCTCCCTCCTGGGCTTCGGAGATGTCTTAGTACCAGGTAACTTACTGTGTCTTGAATCAGCTCAAGCTGCCGGAAACACACTTTTTAAAAAATTTTTTTACAACAAGTGAAAAAAGAATTGCCAACGTTGACCACAGTTGCCTTGTTTCGTGTTTGATTGGCTGCAGCTGAACTTTTGGCCTAACCAGCAGTTAGCAAGCTCAGATCTGCTATTATGATATGGATGCTAGCCGTCTGAACACCTAACACCTACACTCCAGACTACACAATTAATACTATATAATTGTACATCATGATTTTTAGTTTTCACAATTAATGGTTGTAGAATATTTTGAAACATTTGATTTCCTTTAGCATGCTCAGTGTTTATTAAAATAGTCTTGGTGATTTGAGGGACAAAATCGTTTCACTGCACTTATGGTACCTGATAAACATTTTGACTAACCGTGTTCAAAGCCTCAGTCATATCTGAATCTCTTTGCTGCTGTTGGCTGACTTGAGCTCCTCTCTCTTTCCTTCCAGGCCTGCTGGTTGCATACTGTCACAGGTTTGACATTTTAATGCAGTCCTCCAGGATCTACTTTGTGGCCTGCACTATCGGTATGTACTTGACATGCTTACTAGGCACTGCTGATAATCAATGTACTCTTCTTGGTTATGATACTTAGCCTGTTCCAAGATTCACCCACCTCTTAAGGAATTTCCCTGAACTAGAGGTGAATGCCAGGCCGATACTTGTGTCCTTGTGGAGAATGAACGTGAGCACAGAAGCGTCTATAGACCATAGGACACAGAATATTTTTGACATCTTTTGTCTGGGCACTTTGTCTTTGAGTCTTGCACTTCTTACTATTGGTTGCTTGTAAAGTTAGCAATCAAAGCTTATTCTACTGTTGCAGTCACTGTAAGCTGCTCTGGATAAGAGTGTCCAGCTAAATGCCATAAACAAGTGATGTCCAATCATGTATCATTGAGGGCCAAGAGCAAGTTTCCCTTCCCTTAATTCACCCCCACCCCCCGGTCAGAATTGTGCTAATTGTTGAACTGGTGTAGTATTTGGGTAGAGTGAAAACTAGGAATACTTCTGGGCCTTAAGAGCACATAACTGGACACCACTGCCTTAAACCTTTTTGATCTAACGGTGTGCGTCTCTGTCTCTCTCCTCTCAGCTTACGGCATCGGCCTGCTGATCACCTTCGTGGCGCTGGCAGTGATGCAGATGGGCCAGCCGGCCTTGCTCTACCTGGTGCCTTGCACTTTGCTCACCAGCCTCGCCGTAGCGCTCTGGCGTAGAGAGCTGCTCCAGTTCTGGACTGGAAGTGGATTTGTGGTGAATACCAGTTTGATATGAGTGCCTACTGCGGAAGAGCCAAAACACTAAAAAAAAAAAAAAAAAAAAAAAAAAAAAAAAAAAAACCCCAAAAAAACCCTGCAGGTGCCTTGAGGTAACGCCCTGACCTCCCTTTTCCTCTCCCTCCATTCTGCAGAAGCCTAAAGCCTCGTCTATGGATTCAGCCACCAAACTGACTCGCTCTCTGCCGTGCCAGGTGCAAGTCAACCAAGGAGAGAATCTGTGAGTATCCTGATACGGCCTGACCTGATATGATCTACTCTAGCGGGGTAACGTTTAATATCGCGGTCCTGTTTGTGTCTCTCAACAGAAACACCGACCAGTGGCCACAGAAGCTCATCATGCAGCTGATTCCACAACAGCTATTGGTGAGGCTAATCTCCCTGCCTTTTGTTTGCGTGGGAGTGTGTTTACGGTGGCTCCCGTTTGCAAGAATGACTGGTTTATGATTGATGCATAACCAAATCCAAATCTCTCTGTCTCTGTAGACCACCTTAGGTCACCTCTTCAGAAACTCTCGAATGGTTCAGTTTCTCTTCACCAACAAAGACGTGGAGTCGCTGAAAGGCCTGTACCGTATAATGGCCAATGGTTTTGTAAGTCGCCTAGTAACGTCCTTCTCCCTCTCTTTCCAGTCTTATTCATCATTCAGCATACCTCAGTATATTTTCCGCAAGTAGCAGATGAGTGCAGGTCCCGCCTCTGTCCAGCAGGTGGACTCTGAATACGAGGCTGAGCTGCAGTGCTGTACTGCAGACTCTAGAGGGGGCACCAGGCTATACATTTAGTCACTGACAAGCTAGATAATAGGATTTTAAACATGCTTTGCCATCAGTATAGAAAAAAAGAACTTTAATTGTTTAGTTTGATTCAGTTCCAGGAGGTTAGCATAATGATAGGGGTTTTGTCAGCGTGGTGCATTGTCTCTGAATGTTAATCAGGTAATACCATTGAGAAATAGCAGAGGCATTAATAGTATTCGGTGGAGCTGAGCTCTGTCTCTTTTCCTGAATTTGATTTATGGCCCAGGGATGCACCGTGTGAATTAAGTTAATACCATTTGCATTCAATTTATAAAACTGATATGTTTCATTTGGCAATGCTTAAGACGTGGCGGCGTCCCCAAGCCCAAACACATGTCATAATCACGAGGGGTCCCATGTCAAGGCCACATTTGACCCTCCCTGCAGGCCGGCTGCGTCCACTTCCCCCACACGACCTCCCCCTGTGAGGTGCGGGTGCTGATGCTGCTCTACTCATCCAAGAAGAGGATATTCATGGGCCTCATCCCCAACGACCAGAGTGGCTTCGTCAACGGCATCCGGCAGGTCATCACCAACCACAAGCAGGTCCAGCAGCACCGAGCGGTGAGTAGGGGAGTGGAGCCGGTAGGAAAGGGGGGGGTGATAATGGGGAGGCATTATAGAGGAGCACCAGGGAATTGAGGCGCATTGTTTAAGGCATTAAGGTGCATTGTTATTGACATTTCATTTAGCGAGCCCAGTGTCTGTAGAGCAGGCGCTAACGTCTCTCACTTTAGTATGAACTAATGGGGCTAGCATTAGATAACTACTGCAACATTAACTGACTATTGTACGCCCACCTCGTTAGCTCTGCTTTAGTTAAGCAAATATAACAATAGTAATAACAAATCGGTTACATATTTGTGTCGGCAAGGCCAACACCATGTGCTCTGACATAGCAGCAATGAATTAAAGTCATTGTCGTTCCTTAATGAGCTTTCAGAGCGTGACAGCCTCATTTTTACATCAAAAAGAAAAAGCAGGTTCGAATGCCATCTTTGTACATCACAGCATCTGAAAGGAATCTCAGACAGAAATGTAGCAGGTCGGCTCATCCAAATGTTAACAACACATGGGGGAACACTGCGGGAGAAACGATGGGGCTCAACTTAAAGAACTACATTGACTTTTTGGGCTCTTTGGTCAACTTACTTGTACATGTTAGGATAGCAGCACCACCAAAATCATCTCTTGTGTCTCTGGTAGATTTATCTGTCCTGTGCACATTACATGCACTACGTTAATTATCCGTAAGCAACATAAGAAGATTTTTCACTTAGTAATCCAGACTTGGTGTTAGTGTTTTCCCCGCCGAGCCTCTGATCACACATTTGCCAAAAAGTCGCTGTTGACAGGAAAAGGAAATCTAAAGGCAAGACCCATCCTGCCAGCCTCCCAGGGTGAATGTTAGGTCAGTTCTTGTAGCTCAGTTCATTACAGTTTACAAGCACCGCTGCCTTGCGCATATGACACGGAAATTTCACTTTGCCGTCTCTGCTCATCTTCATCCTCCCCCCAAGACAGGGCGCTTTTAAAATGTCTGCTTTAGATTAGCTGTATTCTCCGTCAGGGCCAGACTTTAGCCTGCTGCATCCGGCGAGGGAGAAGCTGCATAGCTCAGAAACAATGCAGCATCGAGCCACAGAGGAAACCGCGTGGCCATTGATGGGTTAGATTACTCCTCACCGTTTTTCTGCTCTCATGAACGTCGATGCTGCTTGTTTACTCACCCTGCTAATGTTATGTGTTCGGAAACGAGCGGTAGACCTATATGTAACTTGAAGCCGTGTGCGTGTGCGCGTCAGGCCGTTTAGAGGAGGCAGAAGACATGAAATTATAATGAAGACTTTTTTTTTTTTGCCTCTTGTGTGCCATCACGTATTCAGCGCTGCATTGCTAATGTGGAAGCGCTACAGCAATCTTAACATGATTAAAATTTCAATTTGAACTCGTAGTTAAGGTTTCTCCGTGCGGGGCCCCTGGAGTCACATTCTTACGGCAACTAGATGGGAGTTTGTTCTGTTCACAGGAAGACAACACTGGATATTTTCCCCTGAAATGTGATGTGGGCTCTCAATCTTTATCTGAGCTTTTTCAGGTTACTGGGTTAAAGAGAGAAGATCAATCGTATGCAACAGAAGATGCACACCAGCCACCCACGATACGACACAGCTAATAGCGTTGCTACCAGTTTCGTCTTATGCCCGTTAGCGTATTGAAGTCATCAGTTCTCAGCATTTTACCGTCTGTTGACAGCAGTTACAGATATGTACATGGCTAACATCAATACAAGCTAACGAGGATACAAAATAGATGTGTTGGCATGATTCACTGACCAGGGAATTACATGACTTGGATGTGGCTATCCAATCAGGAGTGTGCACCCTTCTAGTTAGTTCTTTTTCCTGCTTAGCACCGTGGCAGAAATGTGACAGCGTTAGCCTAGAGGATAGAAAAGTGGGTTTGTGACTGGAGAGTCGCCAGTTTGAATCCCAGGACCAGCTCAGGAAACGTGGGTGTGGAAACATGCTTCCCTCTCTCAACAACTACTGTTGAGGTGCCCTTGAGCAAGGCACTGAACCCCTTTTAGATATTAAAAGATGCTGTGGATGCTGAATGGAGATGTGTAGTAATGGCTCTATCTGTGTTGGTCTGTCCTACAGTTGGGTGGCGCCGGGGGTCCGATGCCGCCTGGCCAAGTCCCACCCAACCAGA
>CABFOQ010017773.1:1988-22364 GCA_900660455.1 Gephyroberyx darwinii | reverse complement strand
TAGGAAGGTCAGAAAAGGGTGGACTAACAGAGCACCAAAGAGTAAGTGGACAGAGGAGATCATATGACATAGGACTGGAGGATAGCTGCACAAATACAAGACCTGAAGATGTTAAGGAAGATGATATGGAAAGCAAGGGTGTTTCAAAGAAAGCAAAAAAGAATGTGATTGATTTGGATGTGGTGATAATTGAAGAAGAAACCCATGGTGGTATACAGAGAACAAGCGAGAGGCATTCTATTGGAACAGTGCCCCGAAAAAAGTCTCCCGAGAGAAGAGAAAGCTCAACACAGGGTCGTGTTGCACAAACAGGAAAAGGTAGTGTGACCAAGAGGCAGGCAGCCAATGATGGAGACAGTGTAAAAGGAAAAGATGAGCCAAAGGAAGACGCACAAAACGATTTATCAAAGGGAGTTCACAATTTAAGTTTGAATGAGAAAAAGAAACGCGGGAGCAAAAGAAAGTTAGAAGAGAACGAGGCAGAGACTCTAATTCGCTCCAGGGTCAACAAAACAAGAAAAGAGCCCCGTGCACCAGTAGAGGGTGGTGGTGTAAAAAATAGAAGTAAAAAAAGTGGTGGGCTGAGAGGTGTTTTACAGCGTTTCAGAAAAAACAAAGAGAAAAAAAAGAAGAAACCAAGTCAATGGTGTTTTTGTATTCCTTTAAAACAAGGCAAAGGTTCAGAATAAGATTAAGTGAAAATAGACACTGTGTCTAGTTTAGGACAACACACACTGTTGTTACTTTTCAACACAGCATGTTAAATTTATGATTTTGGCAAAATCTTTGGTGCTCAGCACTCATTGCTGTGGTGTTTCTGCACTGCACTCCCCAGAGATCACCTGTCAATCAAGCAGTGTGTCCAGTATTGTGATGTCTATTTCCTTGGACTTTCTGTTGATGAAGTTGGACTTTCTGTAGGTGGCGCTCTTTTCTTGTCTGTTCAGCCACTGTGGCTATCACTGATCATGCTAACTACCCAGTTCTTGTTCTCTTTATTCCAAGCAAACAGCTGTTGCTGCTTCTTATAATGTAAAATGCATCACTTCCTGTGTGCTGTTGGAATTGTATATTTATGTATGTTTTGATTGACGATAGGTTATTCTATATGTGAGAAAAATAATTGATAAATGCAAAATCTTTCATTTATATTTCAATAGATGTGTTTGTCCAATAGGGGATTCTTTTAGCCTTTATATTGTCTCAGTGCTGTTTACCATCAGAGTGCAGTGTGTTAACCATTATTGATTGATTTATAGACTTATTACATTACATAATTATCAATTAAGTAGAAATGTAATTGTGCTTGAAGTTTTTTGTTATTATTCTGAACTGAACACCTCAGTAATGTGGTGTAATAATCTGGGCTATAACAAGTAAATCTTACGGAAGGTCCCTACTGTCCCTGACGGTCTTCTTAGACACTATCCTGTTTATTCACATTTCTCTTCACCTCTGTCATATGTACTGTTTTCATTTATCATGTCATTAAATCAAGATTCTGTAGAGATTTAAAAATAAATAAATGAAAGAATTGCACACACATATTGTTACTGTCAGTAAAATGGGGAAGTAAATGAAGGCGGTTGCGCTGGAGTCGTGTATGTCAAACGAAGAAAGCAGCCAGGTTGTTTGGTTGTTGGCACTTTCCGTAGCCGGATCTCTTCCTTACAAAAACATGGCAGCCATCAGGAGTGGGGTGACTCCTGGTTGTCTAGCAAGATGTTTCCTAAGACAGACTGGAAACCGGAGCCGAGGCAGGCATCCAACTTCAGAGACGTTGAACCATGTAGGTTTTGTCCCCTGTTTTATGTACATGATTTTTTCCGTGCTTTTGGTAGAAAGCAATACATTGCGACTTTCCTCGGCTAAGTTGCTAGCCGGCTAACGTTAGCATCCTCGTTAGTGTGCATGGCCTGTGTGACTTTGACAGCGCAGCTAACCTACCGAGGAGAGCAGGCCGGCGTTTATAGCATCAGGTTAATACCATCTGAAGCAATATCATCGATTTTCCTAGGAAGTGCAGTTAACCTTACACTTAGCTAGCGGGGTAGCAAGTTGCCTGCCATTTAACACCAATACTTTTTGGTATAAAGGAAATCAACATCTAGCTGGTTTCGCTGGCTAGCAGGATAACCTAGCTAGCCATTGCCAGCATTACCATCAGCTGTCACAGCATCTCTCGCTAAATAATGCTTATAAATAGCTTTGCAATCACACTGTATTTTCATGTGTCTCGTGCACGTGCCTGACACATATCCCCTCCTCCTTTACAAATAGAGGTTACTCCAGAGGTCCCATCTCCACACAGTATTTGAGTGCAGGAGTCCTGCCACCAAGGCTCTCCTGGGCCGAAGACACCATGGAAGGATCCTGTTGGTTAACGCTGTGGCAGTCAGGCACAACAGCTCACAGGTGAGTTGGCTGATTATCTTTCATGGCATGCTGCTGTTGTCAAAGAGGCACCAATAGCTGTTTCTCTGTAATGTGAGATTTTAGGTTCTCTTCATTACAGTAGAAGTGCAAAGGATGGGAGTAACAAGCTGCAAAGTTCAGTGAGCTACATGTGTGTGTCAGGGTTCATGAATGCACTTTGGCTTTACTGAACAGCGATGCCATTTTGTGTTGATCTTGCCAGATCCCAGCAGAAACAGGATCCATGGCAGTTCCAGTGATGGAAGCTTCTGGCGCTGATCTGTCCACAGCTGTCCCTTTGACCACTGACCCCGCCCCCTTCATCACACAACCAGTCACTGAGCAGGTAACTTTCATTACAACTTAAATCATCTGTCTGAGGCCACAAATATATACTTTGTCTTAACTGAACGGTGTGATGCCATTTCGTATTGATATTTGCAGATCCCAGTGGAAACAATTTCCATGGCAACTCCAGCGGTGGACGCCTTTGCTTCTCCTCCAGTCTTGGATTCCTCTTCCTCGGTCATAACGCAGCCAATCATTGAACAGCTGGCTGAGGCTCCACCAAATGCACTGGAGGTTCTGCAGGGCGCGGTTACAGAAACCAGCTTAGCAGAGCTGGGATTGGCCAGCCACACCCCAGTAGGGCTGATCCAGAACTTGCTAGAGTTCATACATGTGGATGTAGGGATGCCCTGGTGGGGTGCCATCGTTGTAGGTAAGAAAAGATCAGCACAGCCCTTTAACCTATCATTTAGTTGACAGTCTTACATTAAACAAGTTAAACTTACATTAAAAAAACTACATCAAACTATCTTGATACAACCGTGTTTAATATACTTCAACACTTTTATAAACGGCTATTGGTGATGTGCCTTGCATTTCTGGGTCCATTTTGTTGTCTGGTGGTGTATTTTACTCCTGTGGATACCTGGCCAAAGGTAGATGAAAAGACTTCATGTTGATGTTTTTGCAAAATCACTAGCTGATCACTAATCAATTATCACTAAGTAGAAGTAAAGGTGGAAGGTTAAGGGAAAGAGCCTACAACAAATGCATTGAACATCACGTATTGATGATGTGTAACAGTGTAAGAGTATCCGAGGGTGGAAGAAATGTAATGCCATTCTGAGCGATGCATGCAATACTTACTGTATGTCCTCTGTTCTTTCTCCTCTTCCTCTTTTTTTTTTTTGTTTCTATTAATCTCTTACCCTCATTTAGGAACAGTGCTGGCTCGTTTGGCTGTGTTTCCAGTCATAGTGAAGGGCCAGAGGGAGGCGGCCAAGCTGAACAACGTGCTGCCAGAGATGACCAAACTCACCAACAAGATGAATGAGGCCAAACAGAGCGGGAACAAATTCGACTGTAAGGCCTCTCTCCTTTCTGCATTTCGTTTGTCTTTTCAGTCACAAGCTTTGCGTGTATTTATTGTTTTATTTTTTATGTGTCATAGTTGCAAAGGCCTACTCTGACCTGAACCTGTTCCAGAAGAAGCATGATGTAAATCCTCTCCGTGGCTTCCTGGTTCCTTTGGTGCAGGTAAGTGTATCTCTTTGTACTAGTTTCTCCTTTCTACCATAAAAACTATACTTTGGTACTTATTTTGTTAAAAATAAATGGTTATTTATTTTTCTATCCAGAATTTGAAATCTGACAAATCCCTCTGTCCATTTTCCCCAGGCACCAGTCTTCGTCTCATTCTTCATTGCACTGAGGAAGATGGCGTATCTCCCAGTGCCCAGCCTGCAGACAGGAGGCATGCTCTGGTTCCCGGACCTGACGGCAGCAGACCCATACTACATCCTGCCTTTGGCCGTCACTACCACTATGTTCTTCATCCTGGAGGTGAGTGAGGTTTTGTTTAGCTTGTCAAAGATCATGGTAACAAAAATCTGCACACATTCACAACAGTGTTAAGCCTTAGTTAGACTACAAGACAGTTCAAATCTTGCCCAACTAGGGTAGTACAGACTAAATGACTGGTCTGCTTGCCGTTCCATTGTGAAGCTAGGTGACGCAAAGATGTTAAAGATGGGATTTTTTTAATATATCATATGTTGTCTAAAACTGTTGAATGTGATTGTGCTTCACTTAAATAATCCCCACATATTGCCACGTTGTCTCTTTCAGTTGGGGGCCGAGTCTGGTATAGACAACCCCAATCTGCGAGCCATGAAGACGGTGTTCAGGATCATGCCCTTGGTCATCCTTCCCCTCACCATCAACTTCCCCACGGTCAGTCTGTCTTACACTCCCTTGTTTTTTCTTGTACTGCTGGCTCAACCTTATATTGCAAACCTCTTAACACACTACTATAAAGTGTATGAAGTGGTAGGCCTTTTTTGGCTACAGCCTCAAAACAGCTTTTTGAGTGTTAAAGGTTCATTTGTCATGATTCATGTGCAGTCTTGACGGTATAAACTATCTGTTAGACCTTGCTGGAAGTTTGACCTCTATTGGAAATGAAGGGACTTCTGGTGACTTGCTGATCGTGTTGCTCACAGTGTGTAACTAACATCCCTTCCTCCTCAAACCCCAGGCCGTCTTTACCTACTGGCTGACCTCCAACTGCTTCTCGTTGGGCCAAGTAGCCCTGCTCAGACACCCCTGGGTCAGACAGAAGCTGAAGATCCCAGAGAGGATCACCCACCCAGCCTCCGATCTGCCCTCAAATGAAGGCTTCATCGCAACCGTGAAGAAGG
Organism: Gephyroberyx darwinii; assembly: GCA_900660455.1. Classification (NCBI taxonomy): domain Eukaryota; kingdom Metazoa; phylum Chordata; class Actinopteri; order Trachichthyiformes; family Trachichthyidae; genus Gephyroberyx; species Gephyroberyx darwinii. The sequence continues at coordinate 17,241 of CABFOQ010017773.1, read as the reverse complement.
GTTGGTGTCCTAAAATGACAGAAGGAGTGAATACTTGGAGCATCTAGTAGTATAGGATGCTGCATGGTTTGGGATTAGTTGTTAATGTGTTGTTTTAATAGTAACAGTGGTCTTTCACCCAAATTCCACTTCAGCAATGTTTTTCTCATCTCTGAAGTGTGCAAACAAGATGTCTAAACTTTTTTTCACAGATTTAAAAATGTTATTTCTTGTATTTTTTTTCTCCCCCAGGATGGAAGAACGCTCAGCTGGCCCAGCAGTTGGAAGAGAGGGAAAGGAGGATCAAAAATCACCTGGACCTCGCTGCCAAAGGTCAGTCACACCACTGCTGTAATAGTCTCACATAGCCAGACCTCGGTTTACTTTGTTTCCAGAGGGAATTGCTTCATGGTGTCAGTCACGTCAATAAATGAGGACGTTAGAGAAGTCTCTAAAAAATGTGCCGGGTTGTTGGTTAATTGTACTGTAATTGTAATTGCACATCCTGAGGGCTAGATGGAGCCATTGCCATGATTCTTCTATGCTCTGTCCTCTGTTGCATGTGTAAAGCAGTGAATGTGTTCTCAATAAACAATGTAGGTGAGTCACTTCCTGAAGTTGAGCATTTCTTAAATTTGTGCCTTCGCTCCTTTTCTCTCTCCAGGTCCACTGAGGCAGACTTTTACCCACAATCCTCTCCAGCAGTCTGCCCCACCCATGGCTGCAGCATCCGCCAAAGGAAAGCCGACCGGTAGCAAGGCAAAGCCATGGAAGGACACCATTGGATAGAAAAGACCGACGAGCTTGAGAGCCTAATGAATCTTGTGTACATATTTATGGATAGAAGAAGTGGAAGAGGACAATGTGGGGAGGCGTCGTCAATATATATATGTGTGTTACTCCGATTAAAGAGCAGAATCTGCCTCATCGTGACCATTTTGGTGTGTACCTTGTCATGAGAGTTGAGCTCCCAACTGATTCATGTGTTGCATTTGGGAAAATTGAAAGAAAAGAGTCATTTCTATTGTCACCATGTCATTTTATTATAAATACATAATACTCTTTTACTATTTACCATTCCTGGACTCAGCTGTCTCAAACTCCCTTTCATTTCAGTAACTCATGTTTGAGAGAGACACTGAAGGACAATTGAAGGTCATTTGTGTAAAAATAGCCCTTTGCTCCATTAGACCTCGCAGCTGCGACACAATAGAAATGCGACAGGACAAATATGAATGAATGCTCCCTTCCAGATGAGTAAATATGGAAAGAGTTACATATTCTCTTCTACTACTTGTTTTTCTTTCTGCAAATAATACCACAACCACATTTTCTATGGCTGCCAGTTTCAAGGGTGTTTTAACTAATAATTTCAAGTTAAATCAAAACTTTACCTCCAGATCTCATTACAACATGTATGTCATTTCACACGTTGACACCTCCACAAGATATATCAATTAAATAATTTTCTACTAGGTACAGTTCTATAACAGGATGCTGATTCTTTAGGAGGGGATGAAATGTTCTCTCTGAAGTCAGTCAGCTGGAACGTCATCTTGGCCATAAAACGACCGGCACCATCATGCATTCATCAACATCATCATCAAGGCGATGATTGACAGGTCAGAGACCCGGGTCCATCCGGTGCTTTCAGTAAAGCTCAAGCCCAAAGTTTGTGCATCGAGGCCCAGTGGCGGTGACTGGACAGGGTGAGTTCAGGGTGAGCCTCTTTGTTTGTGCGTTGTCAGTCTTCGGCGGGGTGTTTGTACCAAGCTTTTCTACTCTTCCTTGTCGGTATCCATTTCAGTTACAACCGAGTAGCACACCTTCTGAATCAGCAGGCCAGATTGGGCTGAAAGGGGAGAGAGGAGAGTGAGGTTATGCCATTCTGTAGTCAGTTTGTCTTTCTGCAGGGTATCTCAAGAACATGAAATTTAGCAGACAGATAAGCCTTGGGCCACGGTGCAGTTGATTAGATTTTGGTGACAGTCCAGATCTGGGACTTCTGCCATTAGACGATTATGTTTTTTTAGCCATAAACATGTAACAGAGATGGAGACTCGATCCCAAATCCTAAGGGGGTCAAGAAATCCAAAAAATCCAAGTGATAGGAATTCATTCTTTGGGTGTATACCCAACGATACCACTGTATCTGACTAGAACGTACATCAATGATAACAGCTAGCGGACCAACAGCAGTTGTTGACACGTATCATTTTCATCCAAACACCAGTGTGCTGTAGCCTTCTTACCAATGAAACTTCGCAGCCACATGGGCCTCTTGCTGGCGGGCATGTAGCAGCAGAGGAAGTAAACAGGCACTCCCGATAGGGCGATGCCAATGCCAATCAGCGAGTTGACGGTATCGCTGTAGAGCGGCACCACCACCAGGAAGACGGTGAGTATACAGAAGACGATGGGGAAGAACAGGCTGAGCTGAGGAAGGAAGAGAGAAGGATTAACATCTTCTGGAAAAGGAAAATCATCTGTCAAAAGGTTGAAATTTGAAAAGAAAAATGAAATTGTGGCCTTTGAATTAAAGTTGGTAAAGTTGGTATTTAAAAGATACCTTTTACTCTGAACACAGATGCAACCATATGTTTCCAAGTTCTCAAATTGTGACACACAATTGTGCATTAAACAGATTTGGAGATCTGTGATACCTTTAGTGGTCTATTCCTGTCAGGCTGCTTCCAACGCAGGTACAGTTGTCCCAGAATGGACAGGCCCACGAAGAACCAGTAGCTGAAGCTGTAGTAGTTGATCAGTCTGAAGATGTCTTCCACGCACAGGTAGATCAGCGCCATGATGCCCTGCGGAGACAAACGGCAGACACACTGAGTCAGACACAGCACTGTGCTGGCATGAAAGAATGGAAAGCTATGAAACTGAACCATGAGACGACAGGAAATGGACGTTAAGGTATTATCATGAGAGGGGGTGACTGACGTTGAAGAGCAGAGCAGGGATGGGAGTGTAGCGGTGGACGTGGATCATGCACAGGTAATCAGGCAGGTGGCCCTCTCTGGAGCCCACGAAGAACAACCTTTAGAGACACAAAACCACGTGAAGATGTAAAGGTTTCTGTCACAGTTACCAGTATCATCATGATATATGTATGCCGCTGTTGTGCATTACGTGACAACAAGGGAGAAAATGACAAAAGCGGTCGCATCGCTCACCTGGAGGAGGCCAAGATGGAGGCGTTGAGTCCTCCGAAGCAGGACAGAGCCACGGCAAGAGGAATAGTCCAGTTCATCACGCCAAACACCTGGTCTGCAAACGTCTGGGAGAGAAAAAGATGAGAAGAATCGTTCATGAACAGCTACTATTTTGTGCCAGTGAACAGTGGAAGGTGCTTTTCTCAAATTTTCTTTTCACTACGGAGTACGGAGACAAACCAACCAGTGCAGGCGAATTATGACAGAAAGGTAAGTCAGGGGATGAGAAAGAGGCACTTACCACAGCTACAGCATCACTGTCTAAGATTGCAGGGATGGGGAGGACGGTGTAGTAGGCCACATTGGTCAGAATGTAGATCACAGTCACTATGGGCATGGAAATAGCAATGGCTAGCGGCAGGTTCCTGCACAAACGGCAGGGGGAAGCAAAAGAAATGGAGAGGTTGAGTCAGTAGCGAGAAGAATAAGAAAGCGATCGAGTGTGTGTCTCAGATTCACAGCTCCTCAAGAGTCTCTGGGTCAAGGGCTGACCCCGCGGGTGAGGATGGGGATTGGGAAAAGGTGGGGGTGTTTGTCACCTAATCTGCCTGAGAACTCTGGGAGAGGCTTGTGATCCAATCACATGTCTAGTCTTGCTTCATTTGATCAGCTTTTGGCTGTGTGAATCAAAGCAAAGGGCTAAAACACACACACACTCAAATATGCAGCCACCTGGACACACACACACACCCCGTCAATGTACTTTCCTGACAAATGTACAACAAACAGCCCAGTTCAGGTCTAATCTTGATCCTATCCTGTCCTTTCGTCCCTTCGCTATTTATTCTCACTCTGCCTCTATTCTTTACTGCTGAGCACTTTCTTACTGAGAGACAATGGGCTGACGAAATCAACCTCCAGGTATCCTGCTACTTTATCCTCTGTTGTAACACTGCTAGTTGTTCTTAAAAGTGTCCAACTTCACAGTAGATAATAAAAGGCATTCAGGATCATCCTCCCCAGCTCTCAATATTAAAAACTGTTAACAGGCAAAATTACTTATTGACAAGTTAGATTAAAAATGAAAAAATCACCTGGTGGTTAAGCATTCGTTCTATAGTGGTACTGTAAATGTTCTACCAAATCACCTACAGGTATCCATTACAAGGGGAAAATGCTGAATTGGCCTCGCAGCTGTTTGTCTGTCTCTCTCCTATAATCTCTGCTACAGCTCCCACCCTCCTCACCTCTCTGGGTTCTTGATCTCCTCCGTGACAAAGTTGAGGGTGTCCCATCCGGAGTAGGAGAACAGGGCGGAGTACAGGGCCAGGGCGATGTCCCCCGGGTCCCTGGACGAGCCGTCAAACATGCCCTCGAAGTTCTGAGTCTGACCTGAGAAACAGAGAAGATACAGAAGCGTTACACACAATTACATTAGCCACTGAATTATGAATTTCTAGAGTTTATTTCCATAACTTGATAAAGCCATTTGGGGAAATGATCATAACCTGAAGCTCATCATCCAAAAACTTTAAAATATAGCAGATGCCATCTGTAAAAGTGTTACTATTTTCCAAATTTCTTTCATGCTTTTTTGCAGCAGTCACTTTTTTCACATGGTGTCATTTTAGAACAAAACTCTTCAATTTTTATGTTTAGGGAATTTGAGAGAGATGACGAAGAGAGAGAGAGAGAGAGAATGGTAGATGGAAGAAAGCGCCAGTACCTTGTCCAATCCTCACCAGCCCGGTGATGATGACAGCAATGAGAGCGATGACCTTGGCGTAGGTGAAGAAGTCCTGGACCCTGGTGCCCCACTTCACATAGGCACAGTTCACAAAGGTCAGCAAACCTGCAGGAGGACCACAGTGAGATCACAGATATACTACAGTATAGATCTTTATACATGTATTACACGCATATATACACAGTTGTGCATACACACACACACACACGCTCAGTCATTCTTTTTAAAAATGTCATTGTGTGAACAGTCTCAGTGGTGACATTTGCTTGGTGTATTATGAGTGTGTGCCAACATGTTTCCGTGTGAGAGTCTCCCTGATTTAAGGAAATGGTGCTGCTGACTCAAGCAGACTGGCCTGTTGTTTGTCAGACAGGGAAATGGCTGAGTGCAGCACATACAAGCCTACACACACACACACACACACACATACACACACACACACAAGGCCACAGGTAGGTAGTGGCAGTAAGAGAAAATCTCGAGGTATAAAGGAGAAACTAAGTAGAATAATGCGTGGGTACACAACCAAAGTACTAGTATTACCACACCAAACAGAAAGCCATCGTCTCCATCAAGTGTGGAGACCTCCGGTGTGTCTTTGTCTATCTGGGAATAAGGCACGGGAGATTGCATTATATCGTGTGCGGACAATCCTCTTCATCTCATTGGAGGTATAAAGGAGAGCAAAAGGCCAACACTCATTTTATGACCTCATGAATGGCACATTTTTGCTCACGGTCTCCGTTATCTGCCATTAAAACAGACTTGTAAAAAAGGTTTCATCCCACCGTAATGACACACTGGCCTGAATGGCTGTAATCTGCCACACGTCTCCATACTAGCCTTCTTCATATAAGCAGCATCAACATGTTTTCACACTTCCTACTGAGGCTAATCTCTGTGCCTCTTATCAGCCCTTGTTCGTGCCAAGTTATAAATGCAGAGACAGTAACACCCACAGGATGTTCACTGAGAGACATGCAACCCCCGGGTGTTACAAAACCGAACCAGATATCAATTATAGTCGCAGGTATTAGACTGTTATTTCTCTTAATCTCTCAGAGAAGAGAGAGAAAGGCCTTCCCACTGCGCAAACCTTTCTCTTTTATCTATTTCCATGACCCCACAAGTTGTGTGAGCAACTGGCCAAACAAATCCCCTTGCTAACAAGCTGACTGGACGAATTTTATCTACATTCACCCTCATATCAACCCTCAAGTTCATATCGCCACCTCAGGTATGTGCTCCTGCTCCCTTGTGGTGCAATCTGCAGCTATCGCCTCCCACTAACCTCCACATCAATCGGACAATTGAAGAAGAGACCAAAACAGGATTACGTCACTCCCCTTTCCCCCCCCCCGCGCTGACCGCTATGACATGGACTCCCACCTTGGCTGCAATCAGGAGAGCTGTGCAGCGAGGAATCATAACATTATCGTCTGACAGGTAGAGGATCATAACAAGTCTGCACCTCCGCAGGAAGCTCGTTCAAACACAGCAGAGCGCAACGCCCCAGACGGAGGCGGGCGGAGAAGAAGACCTCGCCACACAGAAGCAGAGGTGTGGCGTGTTGACAGTGAAAGGTTAGAAGGGTGGGAGGTGGGAGATCGGGTTTAGGAGGCCGACTGGCTTGGTGGTGGATTTGGAAATCTGGTCCAGATGTGAGGTGAAACGGTTCTTCCGGGTCTTCAGCCCAGAAGCCGTTGCGTCTTCGTTCGCTACTCTGAGACACTAAGACACTAGGAAGGGTTCCCCCCCAGTAGATAGGGAGTAGGAGAGGGCACACAGGAGGGAGTCATTTCCAAGAATGGGCAAGCGGTGAGGAGAAATGTTTTTCTTAGAGAAGCCTGCTGGCAGGAACCGTGTTTAGTTTGGGTCCATTCTTACTAGTATGCTGAGCTGTCAGTAGCCCATTGGCCCCTCAGGTCAGAGTCTTACAGCAGCAAGGACTTTACCACACAGCTATCAGCACAGTCCTCAAAGCGCTGCTTATCTGTCCGTGGTGTTTATATGATGTATGCTCACGTGCACTTGTGCACACGTGGACGAAATGATTATCTGTGCGTTTCTTTGAGATATCGGGTTGGCTCTTCTAACAACCTCTCCGCCCCGGGGCTTCTCGTCACAGCGTCTGGTTGCCTGAGTGCCGGCATTTCGTTGCTCCGTTCCAGAGTTGTGCTTGGTTGCCCCAGTGCTGCTCTGTGACTTTCTTGCGGTGTTCGTTGTGTTGTGGTTACCTCAGCGATCTGGGCTCCGTCCATATATGAAGGTTAGCTCTACATTCACGAGTACTTAAGTCGGTTTTCATAGGACACAACGCCACGGCTCAGGTCTGCTTTCAAAGCTATCGAAATGAAACCGTTCTGATGACACGCCTGACTGCCATCCGTCGGTTCCTCTTTCATCCAGCGTCCAGTGAGTGCTTCTGCTGCTGACATGCTGACTGTGGCCATCGTGTCACTGCTTTTCAGTTCTCTATTTAAGTCCACACACCACAGCTCACGTGCCGTCGGTTTCTCTCACGTGAAACCCACCGCAGCTATGGCATCTATCTATCTATCTATCTGTCTATCTATCTATCTATCTATCTATCTCACACACACACATATGTCAGACATACTGTATACTTACATATACATGCAGCCGCCAGCATCCTGTTGGCCAGGTAAGGAGCTATACAGGTAGGGAAGACAGGCTGGACCATGTAGTTGGAGAAGGTGATGGCTATGACGGCCTGGCTGGTCGGCTCTATGATCAGCAGCGACGTCCAAAGACGGATGAAGGCCAGGAAGCCGCCGAAGGCCTCCAGGATGTAGGCGTAGGAGGCCCCCGACTTGGTGATGGTGGTCCCCAGCTCGGCGTAGCAGAGGGCCCCGAAGACGGAGAAGATCCCCCCGACGGTCCACACTACCAGCGACAGGCCGTAGGAGGCACTGTGGATCAGCACGCCTTTGGGGGAGACGAAGATCCCCGAGCCGATCATGTTCCCCACGATCAGACACACACCGTTCAGCAAGGAGATCTCCTTCTTGAGCTTCATGGATTCCTGCGAGTCGTCGGACTTCACAGACGATGGGCCGCCGTTGGGCGCCTCTTGCGTGGGCGCAGGGCTGTAGGACGCCATTGCTTGTGTGTTCGACGGTTGGTTAAAGAGACGGATGAAGAATTGGGGATACGAGAAACTGTTGGTCGTGAGATTTCAGTCACTGATGGAGTTTTTCTATGCGATGTGCGGCAGATGATTCAACTTCTTCCCAGCTGTGGACCATCTGGTGACATCTGTGGGGGGGAACACAAAAGGTCTTATCAGTGAGGCTGTAACCACGGCGACAAATCTGTCAGCGCATTCATACCTATAGCGAGTTATTTAATGACCAACCAATTTTCTGGTTTATGTTGGTCTTTCATGGCCCGAACTAGTAAAATGTGGGAGCAAACACACTAGTAAAAAAAGCACGTGTGTGTACGCGTGCACAAACATGCGCACACTGACACACGGTGTGCTCACTATTGGATTTGAGAGCAGTTTGAGAGCCATTAGGCAGCACAGCAAATGGCCTTTTAAGGTTGAGTGTATTGACAGAGAGAGGCAGAGAGGCAAACATGGCACATGTCTTCATTAGAAACCACAAGTCCAGCTAAGTAAGAATTACTCACTGGGACAAACACACCCTCACACACACACACACGCACATTTTGAGTGATAGCCACCCACTCGCGTACACAGTTTATACAGTGTCAGCATAGTGAGATGTCACATGGTTTCCAAAGTTCATTATCCTCTCAGCATGTATTGAGTTTAACGATGAGAGCAACACATTTTGGGCAGCTTCTTCACACAACTTACTGCGTGATACAAACAGGTTTCAATAAACTTAACATTACTCTGTGTTAATGTGCTCCATTCTTCACACACAATCAGTTGTTCAAGATTCAATTACTTCTTCACTGGGTTTTGAAGGAGAAAGAGAGCATTACATCAAGACCCAGTTTGGATTCAAGTTCTGGTCACCTCAAGAAAAACAAGCAAGTCTGCTGAACTACAAAGCTGATATTCACTTCAACTGCAGAACTGGTCAAGCAGTTCTTGACCAGTAGAGCTTGACAGAGTGTGATGTTACAGAACAATGTGGTAAAACAGAGCTGACTGACTTTGGACAGACTGGCGGTGATAGAAAGATCAATGAGGTGGATAGATGTACAGATTGATCCAAAGATAGAGGATTGATGAAATTGAACAGTGGCAGAGATATAGAGACATAGTGCGGGTGAGAAAGAGAGAGAATCATCAAGATGATAAGGTAAAGAGCTACGCGCTAGGATATACTTCACTGCTGATGTAACCAGGAAATAAGGATGTGGAGGAAGGAGAGAGAAGCCTGGGAGGAAAAGTTCAGCTAGCTTGCAACACCTGAGCATGTGAGTTCATACAGAAGTGATTGCAGGGAGAAGGACAGTAGATAGTAGTGTCTCTGCATGTGATCAAAAGAGACATTGAAAGGCGAGGCTCCTGGAAAGGGAGTGCAAGGTCCGAAGCCCGCTGATAAGTAGTCCTTACTCAAGGTTAGCTACTGGATCCTGAATGACTAACATTATCAAATGACCATTACAGACAAAGGTGGTTTGTCAGCGCTTCTTATGGATTATTAAAAATCATACTTGGGCTCAATCTCAGTCACTTATAGCTGGAAACCTGGAAAAAGGTGCTACTTCACCTGTCACATTCCAGTTTCACTGCATTACAGTCATTTGGCAGATGCTTTTATCCAAAGGTGATAGTTGACATTATGTGGGGATCAAACCCAAGACCCTGAGAGTCTCACGCTCTACTGCCTGAGCTGTCTGGACCTGCACAGTTACATAATACAATTCTATTACACCTCAAGGTTACAATTACAAGGGGGGTCATCAAAAACACTCCACATACCAGATTAGGACCCAAGGCTGAAATGGCCTGCAGCTACAGCTACTAAAACAGGTACAGTTGGTATATTAGCAGCCAGGGAATGAATTCACTCACATGAACTAACAAGGGAGTAGATACAGCAAAGTAATAGTTGTGGTTATGGGGCTGGGGGGGGTCTCACCTTCTCCAGACGCTTCAGTTGAATTTGACGCACGTTGGGGTTTCCTCTTGAGCGTCCAGTCGCCTTAACACTGATCACCACAATGTTAACAGATGTTGGATTTGTGATTCACCTCCTCTCCTCTCGCCAGCAATGCCCTTTCATTGTTTTCCTCTTTTAACCAACTAGTGTGGACAAGCATCTGCTCCTTGCTCCTTTGCCCTCCCCTCCCAGTCGTGCGTCCTCCTCTGGCTTGGCGCTCTTTGACTCCGCTCTCTCTCTCTTTCTGTTGTTCCCTGCTGCTGCGCTGCTGAGACTGAACTTCAGTGAAGGTTGACCAGCTGATTTACTTCTGCTTCCTAACGCTGCTACCAAGGAGACATGGGGAAAGGAGGGAGGGCTTAATTGCCTTTTATTGTAACTGCTGACAATGAGTTTCGACGTGGACTCATTGAGTTTCTGTTAATTTACTGATAACTGATCAATCATCGGTCATTATAAAGACTCATTGTCGCTGAGATAATAAAAGGGAACAGTAGAATTTGGTTTTAAGAGAAACAACTTTATTAATCCGATAAATATTACAAGGATAAAATACATGTACCACAGCAAGATACCGATTCTGACTATTATAGGATTACAGTTATGCCATAGGAGATAAAAATACATCGTAAAATACGATAAGGTCACTATAAACTCACTACTGGGTACCACACAGTCAGTGTGTTTAGTTAATTATTGCTCATCCTTGATCACTGGCCTCCACTGATCTGAAATAGCCCACATTTATAAAAAAAATAAAATAAAATAAAATAAAATAAAATGTTAGATAAAACGTTAAGGATTCCACCTGTTTGTATATAACATGAAAAAGGCCTGAAAAGAAATTGCAGGGAGAGGTCAGTGATGTTGTTCACTGTTGTTGTGCAGACGGTAAAAACAGAGACAGTGTATCTTGACTTATTATTTTACTTGATTGACGGGTGACGAAAAATGTGGACCATGGCCCCCTCTTGTGGATTTGAGACATACTGATGGAAAAAGTGGCATCATGGTATCTGATGTCATTATCCTGTAATTAAAAAATCACTGTGATGATTCCTGTAGTGACTTCTAGTGCGTCTGTGCTACTCAATAGTTTATAGTGACCATTTGGTATTTTTGTATCTCCTATAGTATCACTATAATATTCCTATAATATTCCAATAGGATGTTGTACATAGTTTGTAGTTTATTATATTTGTATGGCATCCTTGTTTTCCATAGTAGCATTTTCCAAAGTCTTTGAACTACTATCATGTTCCTTCTACTATGATTTAATTCACAGGAAGTTTGCACAGTATGTATGTATGATGTAAAGAATAACTACTTTATCCATAGGTTTCACTCCACCCACTGGTTTCTCCTGCAGTTATTCAATTCTCTAAATCATATCTAACAACTAGAACCTACTCCATGAGACAAAATACTATAAAATATGGATCCTAGTGCATCTCTGATCTATACATTAGTGTTTGTTGAATGTTTATCCAAGATGCCACCTCTCTGTCTACAGTTGATAGTTTGTATGTAGTTAAAAGCCAAGCAGTTGAATGGCATGTCTGATTGATTAACAGACAACGTGGAATAAACAAGTCTTTGTCCTCCATGCTGATGTTGGTTCTTCATCTCCATTATTATTCTTTATTATATTTTATTCTTCCGAGGTTAATACCTTTTTAATATTATTTATACTAAACCGCTCTCTGCACCTTATTACCGTTTGATTACTGTTTGATCTTATTTCTCCTTAATCACTTATTGTTTACTTACTTATTTACTTATGTCTTATTACTGTTTTATTACCTAAATTTTACTTATTTGACTTTTTTACTACTGTGTTAAGTTGAGATGACCCGGAGGACAAGAAATTCATTACTGGTAATGATGTATGGATTGTTATCTAGTACTTGACAATACACTTGAATAATACACAGATTAAAGAGACATTAGATGATCTCTAGTTGATTGGGTAGGGAGGTGATTAATCTCTATAAATAAGTGGTAATAGGTAATGAATGGCTATAGATAGGTGATTAATGTCTATAGACGCTCCATTAAGAGTCCTGTGATCAAAGCCAACAACCCTCCCCATTACACCTGGTGACCTTTTACATTCACCTCCCCCCCCCTCCTTCTTTCTTAGCCCATTTTGGTCTGACTTACATCCCAAATTATTTCACTTTTTCTGAGGGGGATTGAGATGTGTCCCTTGTTGCTCACCAACGCATGTGGACAAACTTCTCACACATGGCTCCTTTCACTCCCTTTGTCCAACTCTCTGCCCTGAGAATGCTTCTCCTTGGTTACCGGTTGTCATGGTTTCTGGAGCCCCTGAAGGCTAACTGGAGGGATTAGAGGCGGCCATTTTGGGGACAGCTGGGCCAGGTTGGTCCCTGTTGCCCCCTGTCCCGCTCCCAGTCACTCTGGGGGGAAGAGGGGTGGCATTGTGTGAGGATTAGAGCTTCCTGTGTGTCAGCCCATTACACAGGGAGGAGGAGGCGGTGGGGGGCAGAAAGAGTGAGGGAGAGAAATGAAAGAGAAAATGAAAGAGAGTGCGTATGAAAGAGAGTATGACACAGAGGGGGGAGGGAAGAGGGGGAGGGAGGTGGCGGCCTCTACAGCTGCACCCTCAATCACACTCATACAGGCTTTGATTATCCCTTTCACACACACACATACACATAGAACTGAGGAACTGAAACATATGAAAAGAAATTGAAGGCAAAAAAGGCAGAATTAGCAGACAGCTAGCCTAGCGGCCCAGACAAAGGACCCCCGAGCCAGACACGCTGGGCGTTGGAACAAACAACAGAAAACTGACCAACAGAGTACACTCAGGCACACAGAGAATAAGAGTCATGCAGAAGGAATACTTAAACAGATAAGTGAATTCAATCAGACACAGGCTTAACTGAACACAGACAAAAAGACAAAAATACAAACCCGCCCCCATCACCACCATCGCCATCACCACAGACCGCATAGTCAACCGACAAACAGGTCTCCTCTTCACATCACCATTGTTTTATTTATCGTTTACACATCACATGGGAAGAATGGGAACATATTTTGCATCGTGACTACAACAAAAAAAAAAGTTTACAAGTGGTAAAGCAAAAAGCATACAAAAACTAAACTGAGCTAAGTAGGAATGCAGTGAGTGCAGACAACTTCTGCAGGGTCAGGAAACTTAACTCTCAAGTGCTTTGAGAGAGGAGAGGAGGGGAAAGAGAGCGATAGATACACTAGGTGGGGAAATTTTAACGGACGGGGCTCACCCTTGTTGTCTGCAAGAGTCCAACATGACGCTTAGCAGAGGAACAGGAAAGCCGGTTACAATCATCGATATGAATAAGGTCATTTGCTGCAAAGTTGACAGGGTTGTTAACAGATTCATTCTGTTACTCTAACACAATCATCGTCATCATTACAGTCATCATCAAGTCTGTTTCGATAGATGTTTGGGCAGCAGAGGACACAGTGCAACTCACAGTGCAACTCAGCACATCGGAAACACGCATTCAGCAGCATCACATTGAGAAAAAGAAAGTAAGAAAGTAAAAAAAGGCAAAAGATGTAACCGCAGTTCATATTTACAAAGATCGGCCATTACTAAAAATCGGCCTGGTTTTGGTATGGGATTTATCTTGTAAAAATTCTGGAACCTCATCTTTTTCAAATTTAACAATCTGTTTTCACAGCTTATCCTGGCTGTTCGATACCGTCTGTGCTGAAATATTTGTCAGTAAACACGCACACGCAAACTTTTTTCTGTGCTCCTTAATTCTCATCTTGACAATTCTGTGACATGTGTAACATAAGGCATCACTGTGGTCTTTCAAATAACAAAAATAAGCTGACTCAAGTACTACTTTCACAATTATCTCGCACTTTGTACTACGATATAGACAAACTAGACCTTTCTAACATGAAAAGTACACATGAATTAGAATTAATAACTCTAGAAAACAAATCTCATTCTATTAAAAAAATACATTCCCTTGTCAGGACCCTTTAAAAAAAACGACTGAGGCCATTCAGCCAATCGTACTAACGTTCTACACAGTAGCGTCCATAGGCGTCTCAGACTCCATACTAGAACCAACACTGATTGGTAGAGAATCTAGGCCGTCACCTTTCTCAGGGGATTTAGCCAATCCCTGCTTTTCATCCTGCCCCCCAGGGTTCTGATTGGCTGAATGTGTACTGCGCTCCTCCGTTATTTCATTGTCATTGGTTTGAATCTTGGAGAGGGTGTTGGTCGCTGCTCCTGGGTGCGTTTTCATGTGCCCCTGTTGATGGGAGACACAATAGTGTTGGGTTAATGATCAATACATTTACTACCGAGTCCACAATGTCGAAATCTCCTCTGCATTAAAATGTATTACCACTTATCTTCCTATTACAACATCAAAATCCTTCAGTATTGACAATCTTAATCCCGGGGTATCATAAAACACATTCTTCCTTGTATACCTACCTTAAGTCCACTGCGGCTGGCGTATGCCTTTCCACACTGGGAGCAGCTGTAGGGTTTGTCAGGGCGAGAAGGCTGTGGTGCTGGTGCTGGTGCTGGTGCTGGCTGAGAGGGCTCTGGGTCCTCTGAAGGCTTTTCTGGTGTGCCATCGCCCTCCTCCATGGGAGTCTCCTTCTCCGGCTCTGGATCCAGTGCCGGTAAAGGGTCTCTGGGTGTGGTGGTCTCACTCTTCCCCTTACTTTGGGCAGTGTCTCTCTCGGGCTCCGGTGGTATGCTGGACGCCTCTTCTGCTTCTGGGGTAGCTTTGGGACTAGCGGGAGGGGTGAGGGCAGGTAAGGGGTTGGCAGCTGGGGATTTTGGGGTAGATTCAGGATTAGGGGGGAGCTCATCTGCGGAGCTAGCTTGATTCTCTGTAGACAAGGAGGCATCCTGACTAAACCCCCTCTGCATCGTATCGCTACCCACCCCAGGCTTCGAAACACAGAGGGAAAGAGGGGTATCCTCCTCCTCTGCTTCCCCATTGACTGCAGCTGAATGACAACTAGCTAAGGGTGCTTTCAAAAGGCTGGTGCTGCCCAGGTCAGCATGGGTCTCCTCCTCAGAGTACATAGAGCCGTTCATAGGGCTATCGTCAGCTGGGCCGTTGTCTCCCAGATGCAGGGGGCCCTTGGCTCCCGCTGAGGGGGGATTATGGGTCAGGGGTGGGCTAATACTGGGTGTGGAGGTCTCAGATTCCTCCATCTTCACAGAGATCGGATCAGCAGCTGTGGATTGCTTAGAA
>CABFOQ010017763.1:1215-17556 GCA_900660455.1 Gephyroberyx darwinii | reverse complement strand
TGTGTCTCATCCCCTCATTGGTTGGCTGCAGTACAGGAGTGTCTCTCTGTGGCAAAGCCTAACAGAAGCAGCCAGATTCACATCACGCCAAGAGGCCTATCTTAGACCTGGGGTGAGCAGCTATTGATTTTCCAGAGGACACTTCATGATCATTCTGGTCAAAACACACTACACATCAGCACTGGGCCACTAGGTTGTCATGCACAACATTTGCAGAACATTCACACAACATTCCTGCTTCATTGCATGCATACTATCCCTATATATCCAGTAGAGCAGAAACTATGCAATTGCCAGGCCAATTAAATTAAACTGACATGTACCGAGTAATTGTAGTGTGGGTAGACCATTCTTCTGCATGTGGTAGGTTTCATGCTTTAAAAAAAAAACAATGGGATGACTTCTCTTTCTACAGTCTCATTCTATGTAGCATTCATCTTCAGGGAGAAGAGAGTACACACTGAGAGTAAAAATAGTTTCACTGCTGCACTCACGTGTAAACTTTGAGGACAAAGTCCTTCTCCTCTTTGAGGTCTGTGATAGTGTGGAAAACATCACTCATGGCAAGAACGGCACAGCCATAGGGTCGTCTGTACTGCACATGGGGCGGACCTTTCTTTGAGTCATTCAGCAACATACGACCTGGATGCAAAAAGAAGAATACATTACGTAAAGAAGGAACACTAATAATTACAACAAAAAAAAATCAGAATATTATGGGACCATGGAAAGCATTTGCACACTGTATTTAATTTACCAGTTCTTATGACATGTGCCACAATGTACAGGTCTCTCTTCAAGTCTTTACTGCTCAGGTCCTGAGGAGAAACACGATGCATAATGCAATCAGAATCTTCTTATAACAGTTGGAATAAAAGTTTATGTTGAGGTTTATGTGGCACGGGATAGTACTCCAGTACAAGAGTTGCTACCGTGAAGAGAGCGCAGAGACGGTCAACCTTCTCTGGATTCTTTGGTCCTCCATTTTTGTTCAATCTCACCATGAACTTCTCACTGCAATGAAAGCCAATTCCGTAAATGTCATCTATAAAATGCCTCAGTCAAGCAGTGTGTGTGTGTGTGTGTGTGCATGCATGGATATATCCACATACAGTATGTAGGTCCAGCCATGTGTGTATGTGTCTCGGATGAACAGTGTTTGTCTTTGAGATGAGCAATGTCGCACTGAAGTCCTCCAAGTACCTGATTTGCTTGGCCTCGCGAGTGTCGTACAGAAAGAAGAAGACGTCCGCGTCCTCGCTGATGCTGTTGTAAGTAAAGCTCTTCAGGTTGATGAAGAGGTGGTGCGACACAGGGACACGACAACCATCACCATGGCGCTGTCGCATGCTGTCACCCTGAGAACGAAGAGACAGTGAACACTAACAAGACAGCTCCTTACTGCAAGGCTAAGAACCTGCCGTTTTGCACACATGCGATCTGTGTTGCAAAGATATCATGTGTGGCTCTACATGGATGAGCTAAGACAACAGATCGGTGGGAGTAGATCTAAAGAGTACTGATATTACATGCAGGTTATCATCAAAATAAAGGAATCATTAAGGCAAACTGCACCACAGTGAAGAGTTTTGGTGGTTCTGTATTTGCTAGGGGATGTATTTCCTGAGTTGGAGTGAATCCAGTTATCTGCAGGAAGTCTAGGCAATTCCTAATTATTACTACAAACACTATAACAGTTCTCTGTGATATCTTTCACATTTCTTTCGAGGTGTCCAGGTTCAAATGCCCATATGGAGAAGTCATGAGGGGTCATTAAGTAAGAGTTAAGCTGCCTTTTCACTAACCAGATATAATCCCAATTTAGCATTTAGGTGAGACCTTGAAACGTCAGCCAGCATCTTCTGCCACCTCCATACATGTGGAGATGATCTCTCAAAGTACTCTTGAGTTCTAGGAGGTTACCAAAACCATGCCAGAAATAAAAATCAGGGCATCCCTTTATAGAGTCACAATCAGCGACTCTGCCTAGAAGTGGAAGTCCTTCTAAAGTATCACCAAGAGCCACTAGAAAAAGTAAATAAACAACCCAAGAATAACAGAAATCAGAAATCTGCAAGCCTCCATTGCTGCATCTGATAAAAATAAGAACACTGAATAGAAATGGATTTCATGCAAGGGTAGCCAGGAAGAACCCTCTACTGTCTAAAAAGAACAAAGCTGCCCGTCTTTAGTTTACCAGAGGCCACCTGGACAAATCTGTTCTCTGGACAGATTAATCTGAACATTGAAAGTGTTTGGTTGCCATGTTTGGTGACAATCTAAAACTGCCCACCACAAAATAACCTGATTCCTACAGTCAAACATGGTGGTGGGAGTGTCATGGTCAGGGGCTGATTTTCTTTTCTGAGGGAGACCAGGGATGTCTTGAACAGAACGTCAGGCCATCAGCCACCACCAATTTACCCTGGCAGTGCTAGTGCCACGCTCGAGCCCCAATGGGTTGATTCCCACTGGGGCCACATATGCTAAAGGTATAGTCATGCTTGAAAGTTGAAGAGAGGGGAAATCATTGAGGTTTGAATTCTGTCTCGCATGAACAGCCGCTTCAGGTCCTGTCACAGCATCTGAATTGGATTTAGGTCATTGACTTGGCCAATCCAGAACACTACACTTGTTCTTCCAGAGCCATTCTTTCGTACATTTGCTTGATTGCTTAGTACCATTGTCTTGTTGAACAACCACTTTCGGCCCAGTTTTTGCTCTCTGCACCTTGTTTTGCCCAAAACCTGTAAATTCCAACATGTAATTTTACATTTTAGGCTTTTAGTTGATGATTGTGATCCTATGCAGAGTGACTGACAGTAAATGAACAAGTGCAGTTCCTTGATCAGAAACATTACAGGCAACCAATAGTACAAGGATCATAGCCCTGACAATATTCCTGTGCCCCTTGAGTGATAAAGTAAGAGAGAAAAACAAGAGCTAAGCAGAGCAGTAAAAGGGTTTTTTTTAATAATGGATATCTTGTACTAAAGAGCTTTGAAAACGCCATACCTGGTTTGTGCTTTGCTGGCCACAGTGTCTGCTGGATACATGCTAAAGAGTGAAGTTATAAAGAGAGATGTCAGTTCATTTGGTCCATTCTTTACACTTCCCACTCAGTATTGAACTTATTTACCTTACAGCAGCTTCACACACACTCTACCTGAGTAGTGCCTAAGTCAATGCTTCGAATCTGACAAAAATTCACCCACCTATTTGGCCAAGAGGCTATACTTCAGTACTCCTGTAGCACTAAAAGAAGCCCACATGAGGTAAAACGTGAGCATGTGGGAGAGGAGAGGACAAAGCCAGTATCGCCCACACACACCTCTCTGCTCAGCAGCCTAAAAGAACTCCTCTATTCCCCTACCTGAAGAGGTGCCAAGGCCTTGTGCCCTGCCAAAAACAGGCTCACTTTCATCGACAGAGTCAGGAGGCTTTTTGGCAGGGATGAGCTACGCTGTTGTTTCTGGACAGAGCATTTAGTGCACTAACAATGCGCCTATAAAGCTGAGAAAATGGCAATGGGATATTGGGAGACTGCTGGGCAGTTGGAGAATGTTTTGATCAGCATATGGACCTTCAACTATTGACCAGACGGGGTTTCCCACGTAGAAGATGGCCTCCTGCAGCATTACATGACATTGTATTACATCTGTGCTATAATCACATACTAATTTTGGATCTGCTTGAGTAAAAGTCTCATCTCCTGCCAGTGCGTAACATTTCTTCCCACATTACTCCAGCTATATTCGAAAATACATTTGAGACACAAAGTAATTAATTTATTACAGTAATATGTCTCTAGTCAGGTTGGTGGTTTTTAATAACCAAGACTGTCATTTTTTTTAAATCATAATGAAAAAATATGTGTGTGTATTTTCCTAAAGCCTCACCCAGGCTTGTCATATTGCATTATGTCTGCGTTGCTAGCTAACAATCACGCTTGTGAGAGTCACGTGCATGCAAGGAGGCACACTCAATATGGCGGTAACATAAGCATAAAGAATAGGTCACAAGAGGCTGCTCCATCCACAACAGCTAAATCGTGCTCCCTCTTGTGAGTCACCTTTTTATGGATGATTTGATAATCGCTACGTTCACACATCCCTACACACCCAACAACACATTCTCATATGTAAAACCAGGCACATGAAAAAAAATATACAGAACATGAAAAAAAAATCAGCACACTCATATTTGTAAAGGCAGCATCGTTTTGAGTCATTACTCCAGATACAGGCATGCTATAGAAATACATTTGTATGCATTTATATTATATAATAATTACTCATTCGTGTTATTAAATAATTGAAAGGCTGAATTTGTGAAGGATGTGTCAGCTCAAGAAGAACAAAACCGCCCAGTATAACGACAGTACCATTTTGTATAGTTCAGATACGCTGATCTGATCTGGATCCACCATCTCAAACTCTTTCCTGGGAACGAGGTCTAAGCCAAGGTGTCTAGTGAGAGAGGGGAAAAGGAAAAATAATGGGGAAGAAAGAAATCAGAGACTTTGAAACAACTGGGGTTCTGATCCAAACAATACCAGATTAATACAATAAATATTAAGATCAACACAATTACTAGATTTCTTTACTGCTAAAACTGTCAAGACCTATTTAGTTGCTACACTCTGTTGCAGCCCTAGACTCAAACAAAATATTAGGTGACCTCAAATCATGCAGCACCATGAGCGCTACTAAAGTCTTTTTACTATGAAGTTAGATCACTACAGCACACAGGTCGGTTTGCCCTACCGAGCACTGAGCACGGTGAATGAAATACTTTTCATGTTCATTTCCGGCTCCTTTTGTGTTTTTCTTTCCATAAATATACACAGAGCTCAAGCATGATGCTCACTGACGTTGACCAATCCACTGAACATGCACTTTGAAGTGAATGTGAGTGTACTTTGAACATGTACAATGAATCCCACATTAAACCGACAGATGGCCCCTCCACCTAATGCGCTTCCTTGGCCGAGCTGGAGCCCTCACATCCTTATCTCTGTTATGGATGCCTATGACAGCTCAGTTGGAAGGAGTATGAAGCTGGCAACAGTAAGAATATGGGTTTGCAATTTCTCCAGGGGCTGCGTATGTGCATTGACTTTAAGCCTCTTGAGATTCACTCATCTGCTAAATGACCATAAAATTACATCATAGAGGATGATATTACACAGCCACACACACACACACACACACACACACACATATACACACTGTGTTGGGGATCTCTCTCGTGCCAAAGTTACAAAGAAATCATATTCTTTGATGGCAAACATTACCAATGTTCACTGAGTTGTAGGAGAAATGTCCAGTGACCTTATTTTCTGCTTTCTCCATTCACTGTATCCAATACAAGAACAACTCACTCATTGCCCCAATCAAGCCGTACAGTGATGTGCCGTTTGATCTCACGGGTCTGGTCCTGGGCAAGGTGACCCTGGATCAGCTGCCGACGCAGGTCAATGAGCTCATTCATCACATGACGCAGCTTATGGAATAGATCCACCTTGTGTTTCTATTGGAGCAGACAAAACAGAAGTGTGAGGCTGTTCAATTTTGTATTGCAACTTACAGGCTATTAATGAAACTTCTCACAATGTATTATGAATACCTCCATTCAGTTCATAACCGGTCCATCCCTGACATTAAATGTCCACACATACAAAGCTGGGCACTGAAAAAAGCCAAGAGTTTACATCTATGTTGTTTCATAAGTGTGATTTTCAAAAAAGGTCAGCATCAAACTGAGAAATACCCCGAGTGGCCTCTGTGCTGTACATTCAGGTCAATTATATGCTGAAGATAGAAAAGCTGCTACCTAAGCCAGCCACTTGTGCCAGTGTACAGGTAAGAGAATGATCCAGTATGTGTTGCTCCTGAGGTTAAAAGCTCACAGGCTTTGTTAATCCAGCTAGAAAATAAATCTCCCTTGCAGGTTTGCTTTGACTTCCCCGAGACTCTGAGTTTCATCACCATTTCTTTTTACACCTACGACAGCACTTTTAATTCAGGCACTTTCTGTTCTCCCTAATGGCATGACAAGCCCACATTACCACCCAGGTTTGTTTACATAAATGCAAAGATTAAGCGTCGCTACAATGCTCATGTAAATTTAATGAGTGTAAACACTGCATGTTGTCAAACGCTGGTGGCTGTGGAAAAACAAAGATTTTTGTCAGAGTTGATGAGCCCTTTCGGACATCTATTCTGCAGGGCTAATTATGTACATTATAACAGACAACAGTTATGCTTAGGCCATTGCTCCCTGAAGTACTACCATGAATTGTAATTGGCTACAATAAGGTAAAACGTATCAACATCTAGCCAATGATAGGTCCTCTTATTATGGACGTAACTGTGGCAACACGGCCCATACACATAGGGGGTGAGCACCAAAATCAGCAGTGTTAAATCAGTGGTTCACATTAGTCGAGCTTCAGAGGAAGTTACATCACCGCAGCCATGCCTCAGGCTCCTTAGTTGCTCAGAGCATGAGCAGTCTTCAGTAAGAGGTTATGTAAAAACACGCTGCCAGCTCCGCGACATATCCACTCAGCTCCAACCTCAAACCCTACCAAGCAATTCTGCCTGCCCTCTTGACACTTAGCAGGATTAAGGGTGCTTTAGGTTCCCAGTAATCATTTTTGCTGGACAAGCAAAGGCTGACTGAGGGTGGTGAGCAGTACTGGATCTTAAGATGATGCTGAAACTGACAGAGGCAGGATCTAAAGCTATCTGTGAATGACACAGTACGAAATTGCGTATGACAGGTTTGAGGGCCATTATCTTTGGCCAACAACCATTTCTGTTCCTGCATAGATAGTATATGAACATGTAGGGTGAGTCAGAATGACATGCTATGGAGAACTCTAAAGGAGCTGTCATTGTATGTTCATGTCTCATGCCATTCATTGCTCTTTCTGGCGAACCTGGTTATATCAGGTGTTGAATTGAATACAGGATAAAAGCAAACCATAGCGGAACAATATATTCCATCAAACCCCTTAAACAGTGATGGATGTCATGTCTTTTTGCAAGAGCTATTTTCCCCAAATCCCCTCAAAACTCTTGGTTAAGTCAAATTTCATATTTATTGCTCAGTGTTTTGTTTTTATCAGAATCAGAATCAGAAACAGGTTCATTGCCAAATACGTTTCGCATACAAGGAATTTGTCTTGGTATTTGGTGCATAACAAATAACAAAAAACGTAAGTGAGATATACTGTAATATAGTGCTACTGACCACATAGAGCTGTTTCCACAAGACACCCCACTCCTGCAGTGTGGAGGTGGTCTCAGTGATTATAGGGTCCTCCAGGGGCACCACCGTCTCACAGAGCCTAGGACAAGGATCACATATGTGTACACACAGACACACACACACACACACACACACACACACACACACAGATGTCACTGCCTTGAGCCAGCTCTGTAAGGATATAGCAGTTAGAAATCATAAAGAGGTAATATCATGTAGAGTAATGAGATTTTCTCTGGCTCCAATTAGGGATGGGGGTGGAGCGCTCCAGTAAAACCACAGCAGACATCCTCTCTGTCTCTGGTCACATTCATAGGGAACCATCAGCCTAAAGGCTAGATCTTCAGCAGGACATCAAACTAACATTGTGAATTGTGATTCACTGTGCTCTTTTCAAACTACGCGGTGGCCTATGCTGAAAAGACCCAACGTTGATACTCGTACAAGAAAACATCTCTGGGTAAAAATCACTTGATAGTCCATCCATTACATAACGAGTCAGAGTGAGCCGCCATGGTGGTGATGCTTTGGGAGAACTACAGAGATGCAGTAGGTGTTTCACCTCATTAACTCCACGAGACAGCAAAGCACATTTCCCCAAGTGCAACTCCTGGAGCAGGGAAGGATAATAATGTCAATTTCCAAGTGTGCACTTTTAATTGTTTGAGTGTTTGAGTCCTCTCACTATGTGGCAACTCCACTGGAGGGTGGTGATATGTGTGTGTGTATGTGTGTGTGTGTGTGTGTGTGTGTGTGTGTGTGTGTGTGAGAGAGAGAGAGAGAGAGAGAGAGAGGTTATGTGCATGTGTGAATTAGCAGTGGCTGTCCACTGCTAATTCTGTTTAAGAATGGATCCTCACAAATCAGTGATGAGGGGAAATTAGATGACCAAGAAGGGAGGGATATTTATGCTCTGACATTGATCAGTTGATGGGACTATATCACCCCCGGTGTAATGAGTGAGGGAGCGCTTCATCAGCTTCGTCAAGTTATATGAGCCTATGGTCCTGACTGGTAGAACATTGTGAAACTTAATTGTTTTTATCATCGCTGCTCATATCCCCCTCCTACATCTCTGGGTTAAGTTATTGTACTGGTGCATCTGTAGCAGCCAGAGAGGAACACTGCTAATGTCTTCAATACTGTGTGCTGAAGATCCCCATGCTCAAATAAAAAGCCATATGCTGCAATATATTTTCACTGGCTTTTTTACTGTATGTATCTACTTAATAATAAAGATATTTAATATCAATGACAGCGACAATATAAGCTGCCCTGCACATGCATGAGATGTTCCCTCACTCTCATCTACTATGACTGTTGGGCTTGACTGACACGGACGTCAGCAAGTCGAGGGAGTCTCAGGTCTCTCTCGCTGTGGTCTTGAGCGCTATTAATTTGCACTCAAACTATGTCACTGAGAAGAGCCCAACTTTGCAAAGATGTTTTGTTCTCTTATAACTGCTTTGTAGTGTTAGAAGTGTGACAGGAAGTGTATCACAGTTTTTTTTCTGTCTGTGTCATTCCTAAAGGTCACAGTATGTTCTTTCTGAAACTAAAATAGATAATCTAAGAAAATCAGGCTCGCTGCTCTGAGCTCCATTGACCGATGAATTCATTCGACGGAGAATTTGAAATTGGTCCAAATGAAAGAAAATAAATCTATCTTTCCAACATTACCAAATACATGCTTACATCATTTTTGCTGTACCCTCCACCATGTTGAATGATACCACAACATCAACCTGATATTATCTGCCATGGATATGATTGTCTTAAAAGATGAAAGGATGCATAGCGAGTGGTTCAATTATGCCGCACATGCCTCAAATAAACAGCATTTTATCATTCAACATGAAACATACCCTCTGTTGGTCACTGTGGATTTCTTCAAGTGGACATAGCTGGTTGGGAATATACCCTATGGACAGAAAAAGGAGCAAAGATGTTACCAAGAGTGTGTAGGGATGATATTAAGGTCTCTCTATCATCATCATCATCCCTATTCCCTAACATATTCTGTTGTGTTTGTGTTCTTGAATTAGCTGGTTTAACCTCACCAGTATTGAGGTCTAGTTGTTTGAAGAATGAGACATCATGAAGATTTTACAACAGACATGTCGTCAATCACGATCATTAAAATCGCTTTATATTGCTGGTATCACATCATATGTTGATGGAAGTGCAAGCTCACTCTTCCTTGAGATTGGGCCAAGTCATGTATTGCTGTAAGCTGTCTGCCTCGCAAAAAAGAATAATAATAATAAAGAATAAACGGATGTGAAGCCCATACTGTTTACACAGACCAATACAGAGATCAGAGGCAAAACCGTGTGCAGTAGCACTAATTGTGGCTTGGCTTAGCAGGGAAGGGCATGAGAGACTGAGTGGTGCCAAGTGCCACCCTTGCAGTTCATCTTTCTTATTCTAATCTGCCAGATGTGATGAATTGGCCACAGTGAGCACAACTAATTCTCTCAGCACAGAGAGAGTATGGGGGCGAAAGGATGTAGGCAGCAGAGTACATAACAAAATGGAGGCATGTTAGTAGCGACTGTAAATAGCTGATGGGACTAGAGCAGGACAACATGCAGCCACTAACACCTACGTTTGCCAGCATTGGACAGTTTCATTGCTTTCTCCCAAACATTGCAGTGGCCTCACATAAAACTTCCACTTCTGACCTTTCAGTTCAAAGCAGGACGTACAAGGTAGCACAGATTACCTGCTGGTGAAAGCTTTATAAGAATTTACTCTGTATTTGTGTTCTTATTATGGTTATATTAACTTTGCATCTTTATTTTGCAACTTTGTGTAATGACCTTCCAGATTTCTCAGGTTGACTACAGGTTGCAGGAGCAGGGACAGTGGACAGGGATTGTCATGAACATACTTCACAGAGCAATCAATTCTATGGGAAGCAAATGTGTCAGTAATATATAATAACCATTTACTGCAGTGCAGTTTATTGATCTCTGTCAGCAGTGATGGTGGTGTACCGCTCAGCGTTCTACCTGTAGCCCTGTAAGGCCTCTGCTTAGCGAGCTTTACGCAGAGGCTTTCTCAGGCCATTAAAATGATGCTGAATGTAGAAACAACAGCATGAACAGATTCTCTAGAGGGGACTGGGAGGTTTGGACACAATCCCTCTGTTATGGCTTCTATCTGAACTTTCTTTCTGCTTTGATCACAGATACAGTAGTAACAAGTGGTGGCTGCTGTAGAAGTCCACCATCCTGCATCTATCCTGCATTAGGACTGCAGCAGCAGAACAAAAAAGAGACATGTAACAAATAGCTTGCTTCTCTGTGTTTATGCTGGGATAATTACCTTGATAGAAGGCTTCTTGGTGGAAAAGCCTCTGTACCAACCTAAAGGAACATCAAAATGCACATTAAAAAAAAAACTCTTTGGACTGCAACCTCACCAACTCACACTGAATCACATTATCAGGCACTCTGCGTCACTGCACACTTCTTGCAGAGACTTGATCATCATGTCATGGCACTTCAAGCAGTTTGAAGGTGAAGCGTTTCTTTAGATTTAGGCAAAGTGACAACCACACTATAGCCATGTCCATGTTACCCTATATCTTCAGGCCTAGTGGAGCTCCCATTTCAACACAATCAACACAGTAATTATGTCTTTACTTATCATGAGTCTGCGTTACAACAGAAGAACCGTCTGCTTTTACCTTCACTCTTCTCCAGGATCTGTACTGTTTCCCCAATCTCCAGGACCAGGGCCTGACATACTGACGACCGGAAGTTGCAGATCACTGTGCAGAGAAACAGAAACAGAAACATGAAGCAGCAGCTCATAAAAAAAATATTTGCTCTTATGGTAGTCTTATATAACTGGTGATCATTGAAAGTAGAAATGACACCCAGGCCAAGGATAAGCAACTCCTCCCTTGGTTTCATCCATGTGACCTGTGATTAGGTAAGGTGCATCCCCCAACAATGTCATGTTTCCACGCAGCATGTGTTTTGGGGTTGTGGCTGGGCGGTTATCGCAGCTTTTTAATAAGCTGTTTAATGTAAACATCTAAACACAGTGTCACACAGGAACCACTGCTTAGTCAACTGTAAACAAGCTCCCACCCTGAAGTGGGTAGTCATTTTAATAGGCAATTACTTCTTAAGCAGTCCTGATTTTAGAGCAATGTTAAGTTAATTGCACTGTCTCCAAAAATAGAGCCCACACAAACTGCTAAGTAGTATGGCTAAATGCTTCTCTATCATAAGTTGGCATTAGTATAAATCTCCCATGCCGCCTGCTTTTGCAGCATCATGAAGTCAGAGTCTTTGACTGTACACCGACACATCCTGTGACTCAAAACCTGATTAAGGACATGATTATTCTTCAGGGGACAGATGTCACAGTAAAGACCTTCAATATAACACACGGCCTCTGGAGACTCTAATAGATGCTCTTTGTACTCGAGCAACATTTCAACTTGGCAACATAAGCAATGTAATGCATAAAAGCCTCAGTAAAGATACATTTGTTTGATAATGATGGGGATCCATTGACGATTCAAAAACCTACAAATGGTGGCCCTTCAAGGAGAGTTCGGTGTGAATCATTATGCTAATGTACTAGCCAGGGGACCCAGTGAGGGGGAGGAAGAGAAGGAGGGGCTCGGCTCCGTTGCCTGTTTGAGGGAGATGAGTGCTCAGTTCCTCTGCTAGGGTAACTATGGCAACAGATCATCTACAAACTGGAGGGCTTTCTTCACTGTAACTGCTGCAGGGATCTGGGCATTTTAAAATGGCAAGCTTATGGATGCTGCATGGCACCAGGGTTAAAATCATGTATGTTGGGCATATATTAGAGGGAGAAAGATGGATAGACTAAAAGAGTCACATTGTCACCTTTTTAGTCTGCTTCAGGACCTTTACCAGCCAGGGCTAAATATTCTAGAGTTGATCATCCTATTCTTTAATGTCCTCTGGTTCATTTGAATTGCAAAACCTGCACTCAACCCATTAGAAATCTCTTCAACAGAGGACATGTCAGAACAAGATGAGATTGTCATGTTTGAGAGAGGTGGTTACATCACACAGGCTCATATTTTTTATAATCTTCCATCACAAACCCGCAAGCTGTGTTGACACTCACTCTTTGTGTATGCCTAAAGCTCCAAATCCTTAGCATGTCTGTAAAACATGCACAACAAAATTCACCTTTGGCCTTCAACATTTTGAGCATAGGATGTTAGAAGGACTGACAGGACTGACCAAAGAATAGGCCAGTATAATCAAAAGGCTGATGTTAATACTCAGCTACACTATTCCAAACTGCTTTTCTATGTAGCTGTAGTCCACACAACTTCTTATCGCCACTGTTGTGTAACACTTGAGTTCATTGAAGGCCTGAGAGCCCACAGCTCTCACAGTACAGATGAGAGGTGCCTTTAGTGGTAACATTACATTGCACAGTAATGTGATGACTTCTGATTCATGATTACCCTGGCTGTGCAGTTCAGTCACAGCTATAAAAAAGCAAACTGCAAATGCTGATGGCATGACACCTTGCACAACCTTGTGCAATTAATCCCTCATGGCAGAACCAACACATTTTGTGCTATTTCAGTATTACTTATCAATATCAGCAAGTGAATAAAGAACAGAAACAACACCATGCAATTAGCTAGATCATTTCTAGATCATCTAAAAATACAAAGGTAGGGCTTTTGTAAAATAATAAATCAAGGTGGAGGGACTAGTCGAACTAGTACAACCTACAACCAGAAAAAAGAATTGATCATAAAGCAGTGTGACTATATTGAATGATATAGATTCAATTAACATAACAAAGCATTTCTAATTATGTAGTAGATTTCTACCATAGAGATCAAATACAAATGTATATAAACATCCTCTATTTCTCAACTTGTGTCTAATAGAAACTTTCGTTCTTCAGAAATCTAGCAGAACTTTTTTACAGCCTGACAGCAGTTTCTATTAGTCCACAGGACAATATGTGCTGATTGCAGACAGATGCTGCAGTTTGGTGCTCTCTACAGTGTTCAACGAGTTATAGTGCCACTCACACTGTGTCTATGTTGAGAGGTTTGTCTTGCATCACATTAGCAAACTGTAAAACTATAATGAGTTTTTAACTTCTTCCAGTCATGTTTACTATGCATCTGCTGTCTGCAATATTACTTGCACTGCCAAGGAAACCATGGATAGCATATGAAAATACTTCCATTTTTATTTCTATTTTACTCCATGGAACAGCAGGCTAAGGCACACACCATGTCCTTGTGAGTGTGAGTCCAGCTCTTGACCTATTTTATGTGTCTTGCCTTCACCGTCTCTCCCGTCTCTCCTGTTACTCTCTGTGATACTGCTCAATTACAAGCAGAAATGTTAAAACAAGCATTTGCTTCTTATATTCGTGAAATAAAATGCAATTTGCCATTTTCACAATCAAGCCATATGCAACATCCAAAGTTAATCTAAAAAAAAATATAAACGATTATTATTAATCTAAAAAAATATATAAAAATACTAATTAAATGAAATTATTTATTTCATATTTATGCTTTATATTTCAGGTGAATTGAGGCCAGTATCAGCTTCTAATGATGATCTATACATCTATAGATACAAATAAAGGGGTCTTCAATGAAAATATTAATTATTATTCGTTGTTATACCTATAATTTGTTTTAGTAATACTATGTAATGTACTGAAGTGTGAAACAGAGAGCACACATGGCCAAATGAACTTGAGAGAGACACAGCTTACTTTACTATGCCCCACAGAGGGGAAACATGCTGCAGAGTAAAGGGCAGCAGACATCAAAAACCTGCCAGCATAACACTAAACACAATTGTGATTCATAAAGTGGTCTGTTGTCTTTTCAAAACAACACTGTACTGAAGACACTGAGGAATTGAGGAACATTTTATTAAAGAAGATCTAGACACACATCTAAGACACAGTGGTCATCTAAACCACTGCATCAAAATGAGTTTTCTTTTCTTGTGATTCCTTTATTCTTCTAGTTCCAGACCAAATCATGACCAGTAGGACAGGTGATCATGATGAACTGAACTACTTACTGAATGTGTCCTTTAGCCATTCCAGTAATGTAACATAAGTATGCAGACCCTGGAGGTCCTGCTTTCTTGGCTGGAGTAGCCCTGTCCCAGATCCTTGCATGGCAAAGTTAAAAATTACACAACGGTCTCTGTGTTCCGCCCACTGAGTCATGCTGTTCAGCACGACTTGAATGCACACTCACTTACTCAGACACATCACTGCTCTGAAGTCTTGCTAACCTAAGGATTTCTGCCACAGAGGTAGGGGAGCATTTTGCCAGATCTGATTCCACATCAGTATCACAGCGGCCTAAGGATGCCACCAATCTGCAGGGGTGTCCATGTGACTGCATGGCGATGACCTTAACTTTCATCACCTTGTTAATGACCACGTGCATGTCTACCACACACACAAAATAAAGCATACAGACATTGTACAAAAAAATCTCACGTGAGTACATATAAAAAATAGTGCACAGTGGACAAGACAATAGAAATAATCCAATTCCTGAGATGAATCCAGGAAGTGCTCACCAAATTGTAGCTCAATAGCCTTCTATTGAAGATGGGATCAGGGGTTAAAATCATGGTTAAAACCATGAAGAAATGCTGCCTTATGCTACATTAATCTCTCTAAGCCTACTCACAAATAAACACCAGCTCTACCTTTTGCTCTGCCGTGAATACATTTGATCCCCTAAGTGTCCATCAGATAATGGTGGCCTAGTTTGCTTGATTATCTTGTGTACAGCTACACTAGTTTGTGTCTGGTCCATGTGGTCACAGATAAAGCCAGCTGAATCATTTCACTCTCTCATGGAGGGGGCAGGTAGTCTGATACTGAGATGTCTTCCAGTTAAAACTATTTAAAATAAGTTGCTGAAAAGCAATTCTCTCAAAACCATATCTGTAAATAGGATGGAAATAAACAAAAATACCTGTTGAACTCGCAGTGCTAAACTATTTTGTGAAGGTTGGACAGATGCATGCAATCCAGGCTTCTGCTGGAATTCCACAAGTGATTTACAAAGAGTTATTATTTCCAGTATAAACACAACCAAGAAAAAATAATAAATCGGAAGTGATTCTAAGAGAGGCAGCTAGGTTTCATGGTGGTCTCCAAATGTTTCCTGTTCAATCTGAGCACATTAAGATAAGACAAGAGAAAAACGTGCATTACTGGCCGCTCCACTGGTATCAGTGTCAGACATTTCACAGAAAGTGACAAAATACAAACAAAATAAAAGAAATTTTAAAAAAAACAACAACATCCAATATGGTGTCACTAAAACACAGATGAGGCACTACAAGAAATGAATGCCAATTCATATAAACTGGGCTATAGGCCTATAGCGCTGTTTACAGTGATGTAAACAGCAAAGTTGAAGTGTAGATGAGAATAATGAGCCTACATGCCAATACATATTGACTGCGGCAGACAGAAAATTGACATAAGTAACTTGGCCTGTCAACATAGGTATATATATAGGTATATCCGACTGAACGTCTGCTTCTCCGCAGTTCAGCTCTTCAGCACCCCGGACAGCGCCACGCCATTCCGCCGCACCGCACTGATGGGATGCGGAGGCTGTGGTGAACTGTTGCTTCCTCTTCCTCCTCCTCACTGTAAACTGTCTCTTTTCTGTCTCTGTCTTCCCCCAGTCAACCCACTCATGTGGGCTATTCGTGCTTTCCTTGACAAAAAGGTACTGTAGTAGCTAATTCTAGGGTAAATATTAGAAGGATAGTGTACAGACATCCCAGCGAAAACTATAATATACATACTAATAAATTATACCCTATAGGATTGTTATGGGAATATGACAGGAATACTACCAGGGGATCACTATAAAGGAATACTGAGTACCACAGACACTATAAGTCCTTACGGCAATAGCATGGTGTTTTCTCGTTGGGGTTCTCAACCTAGTGTAGTCCTTCTGAGACAATTTTGACAATATGCAATGACCTGCGTGCGCGTGTGGGTGTGTGTTGTGTGGGGGCG
>CABFOQ010017758.1:20592-31836 GCA_900660455.1 Gephyroberyx darwinii | reverse complement strand
CTCTCCATCTTACCCCTGTATATCATTTTCTTTACACTTTTGATTCATTTCTATTTCCTTTGCATTCTTCTGCCTCACACTCTCTCTCCCTTTCAATCTAATTCACCTGCATGTTCAGGTCCTCTCTCCCCCTTCTCTATCCCTCCCTCTGTCTTCCTCGATCAGGGTATTGTAGTTCAAGAATAGATGTCTGATTTCATTTGCACATTCTGCTGTGTTCATCTCGCTGTCATTATCAAGGCTTGTTCTCAAACAGACAGTAGGAGGGTTGTTTCAAGTAGCGTAGCGCAACATTTTGAATCACTGGAGAGCTGTGAGCTCTTCGTGGGTGTGAGGTCGAGATAATAAAAAGAACAACAGACAAACAAATTACATGATTAGCAAAACAGCTGATCTCTTTCAGATCGTTATTAGTCGGGGCTTGGAGGGTTAATTTGAAACTGTAATCCATTACAGATGGGTAACAAGACTGAAATGGATGGATTATCCAACTCCATAATCAAATTTTCAAATACTTTTGGAATATGTTTGAGTTTGAACGGACCATTTAGGTAACCCTTTCATTTACAGTTACATGAAGTACTAGGTGTGGAAACAGAAATAATATAAAATACCAATCAGCCATGGAAAATCATTGAGCGCTTTACATTCTGTTACTTATATGACAGTCATAAGACTACAACATGATTGCTTCCTGATGCAGACATCCTAGAGGTCATAAGGTTCCAGTGTGTGTACCTGCTGAGTCCTTAAGAAATTTCCCCCGGGGATTAATAAAGTACCTACCTACCTTATCTAGTGTGAGGTCACTGGGCGGTGCTCTCTTTGAGTTCTCCAGAACTTAGTGAGCTACAAGATACAAACTGTGAAGCCTACATGTATTATTGGCTGATGAGGAGAGGCGATGGTGAACCAATGGAAACAATATACAATATGTTTCTTTATGTGTCTTTGCTATAAAAACTGTATGCCGTAACTTCAGAGTTCTGTGCTCCTTTCTGGAGTCCCGTACTCCCATTCAGCTGACTGAATAAACTGATGATCTGCCAGCCTTGTCTCATCTGAGTTCTTCCTCAACACTTAGATTTATATGTATATATATATATATATATACAACTGCTAATACACCTGTGATTTATTAAGAATGAAGTATTTCCCTACTGTATATCTGTAACGTCTTGGTAATTTACTACTCTTACCATATTGTTACCTGGTAAATACCTAGTACTTTGTACTATTCCAATTTACAAAGAGTAATTTGAATGTTACTCATCATCATCATCATCTCCACTTATGCTTAATAACTGTTTCAAGTTATATAAAATGATGAAAATTTCTCTTTCTCTCATTTTCTACTGTATCTCTGTGTATCTCTCTGGTCATATGCTGTGCATGGTGAGCAATGGTGTTGTGCTCGTGTGTTTGTTTTCTTTACTGCCCCTTCTTTTACACAAACTCTCTCTCTCTCTCTCTCTCTCTCACTCCTTCACTCCATCAGGAGACTGACAAGAATAGTTCATCTCAATGTCATTATCAAAGCTTCTTCTCAAATAGAGTGTAAAAGGTTTAACAAAAACAATAGCATGATTAGCATTTGCTTTGACTATCCTCTGCACCTTGATTCCACACAGATCTAAGTTCAAGTGCATCTCCAGCTCTGCTGTGTACTTCTCACAAATGCAAATTTCTTAATTTAAAAAAGGTCTGGTAACAGTCAAAGTCTCATTTCTGAACATGAATATGTGTGTGTGTGTGTGTGTGTTTTCAAGTTCGAGTGTATGTGCATTCACTGTTCAACAAGACTTTCATCTGACACATTCAGATAAAAAGCCCTTTTTAGTTGAGCAAGTTGAGCAGGTGACAGATGGATCTCTGCAGAGAGAAACCAAGTTCATTTTAGTTCACAACAGAGTCACAAGAAAAAACAACAGCCGTGTCGTGCACTGAGGGCTGCTCAGAAGAGCTCCGTTGTGAGGTTTGAATAATAGAAATGATGAAAACAGGTGGGAGAACAAATCATATTAATTAGTGATAAATAGCGAAGAGGTGAGTGTGTGTGTCAGCGCAGCGAGGATTCTCTTCTCTATCACTGTGGGTATATAGTGTGGGTATATTGTTTGATTGCAGATCAAAAGGTGAGAAAGAGCGACTCCAAAAAGGCAAAAAGAGAAAGTTTTATGGAGATAAATACAAGAGATGAGGGAGAAAGCAAGATACAAAACATCAAATATCTGCCAAGTCAGGTCATCTGAAGTCACGCTGTAGATGGAAATGAAGAAAAGCGCCTCTCTTAGCCCTTGGAATAATGAGGCTGAACCAAGGGATAACAGTGTTGTTGTGTAATGGATAACAGCGATGCTCTTTGTAGGTGTTAAGTCACAATGAGAATGTACAAGCAACAATCTGTAGCGCACGTTACTGTGCTGCTACAAGATAAAGTATATCTGTGATCAAAGTAGGACAATGTGTGATGGTGATGTGTGTCGTCTGTGTTCTGTGAGCTTTGTACGGTGGCTGCAATGATTTACTGGCATTTACATTTACATTGCTGAAGCACGATGCTGATCATCAGATGACAACAATGACTGTATAGGAAGTCAGTTAATCTCTCTGCTCTAATCTGAGACTGATGGACAGATGCACCAAGCAGTTTGAAGGTCAAGTATCCAAGCAATGTGGAAGATGTGGTTTTCTCTTTGCCTCCCTCTGTGATTATTTCATTTTGCTGACTTGTACCATCACAATGGTGAGAGTTTTATCAATTGCATTGTGATTTCTTGTGTGTGTGTGCCTCCATGTGCAATCACGTGTGAGGTCAGATTAAGGATGAAAAGTAAATAAACAGATTTTTTATACTGCTGTTTAATTATCAAGCCAGAAATATTGACATGTGCTGGTACATAATTTACAGTGTCAGTGTCACAACAATGCATTTTCTGCAGATGGCATTCCTATTTGAATTGTTTTTCTTTTCACTCTCCCTTTCTTGTATCTAAAATTGATGTGCCACCACCCAGCAATATTTGGCTGCTCTTGTGGCGGAGATGAGATGACTACAGATCGAGTTTTGGTTTTCATTTTGAAAAACAAAATTCTAACTGAGCACAAACTCAGATTCAGATTGTATGCAATTCCTGGTTGGTTCCTCCATTAGTAGCAGATGTTGATTTTATTTTTACTCAGAATAACGCACTTACCTGTGGGTACTTTGCGAGTTCAATTCTATAAGGCACATGCACGTTTCTATAACCCCTCACTCTCAGTTTGTTTGTTTGTAGTTTTATTTGTACATATGTATCGTGTTTATTTGTTTGTTTC
Source organism: Gephyroberyx darwinii (assembly GCA_900660455.1). Taxonomy (NCBI): domain Eukaryota; kingdom Metazoa; phylum Chordata; class Actinopteri; order Trachichthyiformes; family Trachichthyidae; genus Gephyroberyx; species Gephyroberyx darwinii. Next base: position 28,518 of record CABFOQ010017758.1, on the reverse strand, counting down.
TGCTTTCTCTGAGTCTTTGTCAACTGAATAGTCAAATATAACAGTACCAGCACACTCAAATCTTTAGAAAGGAATTCAGATTCAGGGTTTGACAAATAGAGCACGAGCCTGCTGCATCAGCTCTCACTGCTGGGAGAAAGGCGTCTAATTTAATTCATCATTTCTAAGAGCACTAAGTAATTGTGGCTGTGCATTACTGATCAAATCTATCTTTATACGTGTTTGTCGCATTCAAGTTGTGCCTGTTTAATATGATCATATAATAGGTGTTTTTATAAAAGCATATTGTTTTCAAATATATATTTTTTAAATAATTATATGATTGATTATTTTTCATTCAAATATTTTTTGCTACTCATATTTAAGGCTACCTAGATTGTGACCTAACCATTTAATTTGGACTTTAATCAATAATCTGCCAGAATCTAGAGGTTCAGGTCTGTGCCTCATTATGAGCAGAGAAAGCTATTCAGACTAATTGTTGATAAGGTAAACTTGTGAAGAAATGTTTTGCTGATGACCTGAGGTGAAATGTATGTCATCAACTTTTTAAAACTGTAAAATACGAAAGGCAGGATTAAAATCTAGCTGACTCTGATGCACATCACTGTAAAATAACTTAAATGTCATCGTAAAAATAGCTGAAAATAGGATTAAAACAGCCACGGGCAAAGAAAAGTAATGTTTCAAAACAAGCGGGAAAAGTTTGTTTCTGATTTAAAGGTTTGTATTCATGTTGTAATCGGTGTGTTCAGCAGAATTGCAAGCGTTAAATAAATGAAATCGAATCAAGGAAAACGATGCATCAAATATTGAAAAAAGATTAAAAGATAAACAAACACCAGATGTCAATTAACTTTTTGGCATGACATGTAGCAGCATGTGTCTACCAGGGCAAACACAAAAGCAATGTTTTTTGAATGATGACATTTAAATCTGTCTCATAGAACTTTTAGGAAAAAAGTGGGACAACTTTTTTTTTAAAAGACAACTTATGCAGTCGCCATTTAGCTGGCCACTACATTTAGTTATTTAATAAGACATGGTATTGACTGAGTATTGACAGCTCATATATCATCCCTGAGATCAGGGCATAAATGCAAAAGTGTCAAAATACCTGATTACACTAAGAGAATTTCAGGGACAGGTGTGTGTGTGTGTGTGTGTGTGTGTGTGTGCATGCATGTGCAAAGTGTGAAGAGAGAGTGTGTTTATAAAATATGAATGTGAGTGAGTGTGTTCGTGCATTTGTAGGTCAGTAGGGCCTGTCATAACGGTGGTCACTACTTGTACTGTTTTGTCCCAAAATATAGAAAACTTCAAACAAATACATTGTCACTTTGACACATGCGTACACACACGCATGCATACGTACATTGTGCATGGAAATGCTCTCTACTTCACTCACACTCACACACACCAAACTTTTAAGTCTTATCTCCATACAGTAGCATGTTTCTTCATTGGACTTTTGAGGAAGGATTGACCAATAAGTTATTTTCATCTTGGTGATGAGGAGTCCAAAGAGTAACTGCAGAAGAAGAGCCCAGTGGGTGATGTAAATATTTTTTGTGATTTCTTGATTTTAATTAAATTCAATTATTGTACTTCCTAATTCCTGGTCTCCACTCAAAACATGTTTGAAAAACAAGAACAACAAGAAAAACAAAAAAAATCTCTCATCTATTGAGACAGATAAGTTCTGAAAGACCCATATGTTGCCTCTAGTTACCTCTAGGTTAGAGCTATGAAAACCTGAATCATTTTTTTCCAACACTCAGTTAGTAGATCAGTGAATTAACCAGAGTCTGTCAGTCAGCCAGGCAACAAGTTGATCACAGTCACTAATTCAATTTTTGTCAGTCAATCAGTGCTGACAGTGCATCTTCATAAATTACATTGTTATTACAGTGTTTAACATCTTCATCCTGATGTGAGGAGTTAGCAGGAAAACTATCAGATACTTAATTCAGTAAATCAGTCAGTAAGTGAACCAGTCAAATAGTCACTAATCAGTTGGACAAAATATAGTGTTATTACATTGAGGATGGTGTGTACATTTGCACTTCCCTGCATGCATTCTGTCTGCTTGCCAAGGGCAAATAATTTACTTTGGCATGGTAGGTTCCAACTAAAATCATGAGAGAGCCATGAAATATAAATATAAAGGGCCTTTCCTAGTGAATCATGTAATCTCAACTGGTATACACAAAATAGCTGTCATAAAACTGATTGTGTTTCCATGGAGTACTGTATCATGTGATACATGTGCATGTCAAAGTTGCAAAGCTTTTAACATAGAGACACATCAGTATTTGAGTCCCTTGCATTAAACAAAAGCTAATCTTTCAATGACAACAATATCAAGCAGGGTGGCCATCTGAAGTGCACAGGCCAATGGCCATTAAAGAATGTTGCTCTGAATGAATGTTGATATGTCTGTAGATATAATCCTCCAACTCTTGGTAGGGACCAAGCTACCAGCTTTGGACCAAGGGGCAACCCTCTGTCCAACTGTGCTATAGGACCCAGGCTTTCCCCGTGGCACATAAAGACACAAACTCTCCCCATAAGTATTGCAATTTGTGTCCATTTTGGCATATTATGTCATGCTATGATTATAATGCACCTGTAGCGTTTCCATAATGTGGGTATGAAATTATAATGTCTTATGAGAAACACTCCAAGTAAAGTGTTTCTGAAAACACAGTTTTGCAACATTACCGTGCCACAGTAATATAAGATATGCCATTTAGTGGATGCTCTTATCCAAAGAGCCTCACAGAACCAAGAGTGCATACATTTTTAGTACACGTGCCCACAGTGGGAAGCCAATCCCCTAACCCTGACAGTGTTAGTGCCAGGCTGTACCCATTGTCTGTGTGTGTGTGTGTGTGTGTGTGTGTGTGTGTGTGTGTGTGTGTGTGTGTTTCACATTGTGCCTGTGCATTTTAATTGTCTGCAACTGTAAGCCAGGTCTTATGGCATTGGTCTTGATATTGGCTTATGAACCAACCATTTGGTTATATTTGGGGTCCAAATTACTTAAACCCCAATAGTTCCCAGCACTTCTCGATAGATGTCCAATAATGTTGCTAGGCAACACTCACTATTCCAGCCCCTTACCAGAGTTCATGCTGATTCTGCTTAGTTCCAAGAAGTAAAACTTGGATGACTGGAGGCTCCGTTGTCCCAACTGTTTTGGCTTTGCCTCAGACACTGGCCACATAGATACAGGATACACATAGAGTACAATCAACCACTGCCCTGGGTGAGATTCTACTATGGGTGCCATGTTGTTGCTGCTACTGCAGAACTGACAATTGCTGACAGAAAATATATAACCATAGCCTCTATACCATTGCTATGGTGAGAATCCCAAGTTAAACTGCAACGCATATAGAGGATTATTGTGGAGCTAACAGGCTGCCACTGAAAACTGCTGTCCGTAGCCTTGGCAACTGTAGAGGGCAGATATCAGCCAGCGAATATTAACCACTCTAGATTTTCATTTATTCCCGCTTTTATTTGTCTGTTCATTTATTCATTATATCAGTGATGTGATGAAATATCCATTGCTACTCATCCCATCAAATAAGAATTTATTTAAAAGCGTTAATCTGTTCATTTTACTGACAAAAAGACACTGTGACACTCAAAACAATGCAAACAGTATGGCCATGCTGCTCCATTTCTTTGCCGAGTTCTGGCAAGTTGAGTTTTAGTTGAGAGGTACTTGAAAAATCGTAAATAGTTTCCTCTTCTGCGGTGCAAATTCAGTGAGCAGCTCTTGAATAAAAGATTTTGGTGATGTGTTCGGTAATTATGGCATTATCTAGTGCACAATGGCAGGCCTGTAAAAACAGGCGGCATGCGAGTGGCATTCACTGATGGAGTGGCTGTGATTAGGGAGAAGGAGAATGTGACTTTGTTCATTAGAACAGACATTTTCTGTTGCAGTGCTAAATGTTTCCTTGCTAAAAGCCTTTACATCAGAACATAGAGTGGAAGATGAGAGAGACAGAAAGGGGTGGGGGTGGGAGTAGAGGGAGAAAGAGCACAGTTAGACAGATATAGAAAGGGAGAACAATCGAAAATGAGAATAAAAGAGAGGAGAGCAAGAAATCGACAGAAAAAAAGGGAGTGGGAACCTAACTCCCGTTTGTCAGGTCATTTGTAAAGATTTCTCAGAAAGGAAGAGGAAAAGAAAAACAAAGATCTGCTCTCCCTGTGCTGCTTGCTACTTTATTACAGCTAGCAGAACCGATTAATCAACATAATGCATTTAACCAATTATGCTAGATTTGATCTGGCTGCAGCGCTAATTCAATAGAGATCCTTGGTGATTTACGAGGGCCAGTTTATTGTTGTGCCAGGTTAGGAGGTAAGATGTCCCACTGGGAGATGGCTAAGGGGCTATAAGGAGACTTCAGGAAACATCCAACCTGACATCTTTCAACAGTACATGACCCTGCCATTTGACAACCTTTTAAATCTTTTTTTATCTCTTGAATCTGAGCTTTTCATTTGACAACCACAATTAAAACCTGAGCCACAGGATTACCTACTCACTTAGCCGTGATGGCCTTTGTTATTTAGTTCATATTAGTAGGACATTGTTGTTGTCAGCAGAACCAGGGGGTCATAGGAATTTCAATAACTTGCTAAATCAATTTCACTATAGTACATTTTTTTTTTGTTATTTTTGTATATTACTGTATGATTCCATTTCTTTTTTATAAATAATAATATATATCTTTCAATCCAAATGTATGCTATTGTATTGACTCTGATCACATTGACAGAATTCCTTGAATGTATGAGAATGTAAGAATGTATGAGATGCAGCAGACATCACAGAATTTTGTACATTAGGATGCATTAGAATCGATGATTTATAGTCAGTTCTGAAGTTATGGAATGCATTTCTGTAAGATGTGGTTCAGATCCGAAGGAGAAATAAGTTGTGGAAACATGGACAGTGAAAGAGAGAGAAGGAAGGGAGTGAAGAAAAACATGGATAAAATGAGGTTATGTAGTAATAAAGATGCTATCCCTGGATAGACAGAAGACGAACAAAGTTCGAAAGTGACAGGAGGAAGTGAGTTAACCTTTTCAGAGTATTAGTGCCAGTGGTATTTCCAAATGCTTTCTATTTGGATGAAATATTCATAGGCTTCAAACTAGAGGTCAATGACGTTAACAGCTTTTATAAACAATCGCTTATCTGGATTTGAGCACAAGTAATAATAATAATATCTTTATTTATATAGCACTTTTCAAAACAAAGATAACTTCACAACCAACATATGCTTCCCAACCAAGACAATAAAAATTAACAATGACAAATAACGATAAAATGAAAAGAACAATGAGGTAAAAAACTAAAAAAAGAAATGTTGAAACAAAATGAATTAATAAATACAAGACAAAGCAAGGATGAAATTAATCCAAAGAAATTAACAAAGCCAAAGCTTAGAGAAAGGCCTTAAAATAAAAGTATGTTTTAAGAAGTGGTACAAAAGATGATACTGACTCTGCCAGCCTGTGCTCCTCAGGCAAGGCAAAAGCTAGTCTTTGGCCTGGACACAGGAACAGTCAGAAGGGCCTTGCCCAAGGATTTCAGGCTGCATGCAGGTTCATAAGGAATCAAAAGTTCAGAAAGATAACTAGAGGTCAGGCCATGCAACACCTTTAAAGTAATCAATAAAAAACAACAGACAGGCAACCAGTGAAAAGATGCTAAAATAGGGGCAATATCGTCCTGTCTCCTGTTTTGATTAAAAGCCTTGCTGCAGAGTTTTGAACACACTGGAGACATTTTTTGGAACCTCTTTTTGGTTAAGGCAGGTAATACAGGGCATTGCAGTAGTCAAGGTGAGATAAAATAAAGGCTTTTCAGTATTTTGCTCAAAGTTAAGGTTTGGGTCTTGGAGACTTAATCATTTAGTGGACCAAGGACAGGTCGAATCAGGCTGGGTGTGCACCCAGGGCCTGTAAGAAGGACTTTAGTTTTGCCCAAAATTAATTATAGTAAACTTTTTGACATCCAGTCCTTGACATCTGTTCAACAGAGAGGCCAACTTATTTAGTTCACTCAGTTTGACTGAGAGATACAACTGGGTATCATCGGCATAATAATGAAAAGAGATTCTATGCATCTCCTTTCATTGGCATTCATCAGGATATCTATTACAACCTTGGCAAGGGCAGTTTCAGTGCTGTGCTTCTGACAAGAACAAGACTATTATCTGCGATGCTGAAAATTAGTAATAGTGTTCTTCAATACTGTTCATGTAAGCTGTCTCTCAATTTTGTGGAGCACTTTGAAGTATCAGCTCTCAAGTTTTGTCAAACCAATTTATTCTATGCATACCTTTTGGTGACATGCCATTTGTCTGGTACCCTAAAAAGCCACACAAAGTTATAGTTGTTCTAGCATGATTCTGGGAAAATAAACTATTCATCATAATTAATATTGTTTTGGGCACATTCATAAGATCTCCTCTGATCTTAGTGTTGTTTGCATCTCTTGTCCAAGAGTGTCTGTTCGCCAGGATGGAAGTGCAAGGCTGGCCTGTTGTTGTGTGGTCCTAAAGCATTTTAGAACATTTTGGGAAAATCTGGAAAATGATGACATTTAGATTAATTATTCACCCTTTCAATCACTATTGACCCTTTGTCATTTGTCATATATATATATATATATTCAGTGTTTTAATAAATGAGATGGGTCCAGGGTGCGGGTAGATCTTATTGTAATACATTTCAAACTAAGCGCTTTTTACTTTAGATTCAGTCTTGTAAGCGTATGGTTATATTTAAATAAGAGAAAGAAAATGGATGATTAGAATCAGGTAATTATAACATTTTCAAATCAGAATTGGTTTTAGGTCAAACACATTTAGGCCTTCAAAACGATGTAATCAGTTGACCTCTGGTTCAAACTTAATTTGGCTAGACTCACATTTTGCAAGCACAGTTGTTCTACATTGTCAGCCTGTACTCTACCATCCTTCCTTTCTGCCCTCCTTTCTCCTCCTTTTCTTATAAAAAAGTTCTCTCTCTCTACACTCTTATTTTTCATTTGATCTTTATGATCTTTACCCTTTCCATGCACCCTCACTTGTCTTTCTCTCATTCTCTTCATCTTTCCTATTTGCTCCATTATTCTCCGTTTCTACTAATCCTTTGCCTGGCTAATGTGCCCTCTCCACCCCAACACACACACACACACACACACACACACACACACACACAGAACACTCAGTTCCGCCAGCTTGTCAGAGTGTGACTGATTGATTACTACCCAGAAGGCTTGGCTTTGTTGATGTCAGGAACAGGACAGGTACCCCAGACCACAGGGGGCACTGAGAAGATTGATGTCTCTTTCTTTCCACTCCCCCCCCTATCTTTCTCTCACTTTCTCTCTCAATCTCTCCTCTCCACTCTTTACATTCTTTCTCACCCCTCCACACACACACACACACACACACACACACACACACACCCACTGACCCCATTGACCATTATAAATAATATTCTTATATTAATGACATTCTTATTCTCTTGACGTATTGTTGAACGCCGGCAATGTAATGCTTTTTATCCCATTTGCACACTCCAAATGCTCTTTTTCCCTCAAACATGCATCTGAGGAGCCCAAATATCTATAATGTGATTAGTTCTTTTCTTTAGTAAATATAACAGATTACAGTTCCCCTTTTGTTTTTGCATTTAGATTACTGTAGCTGTAATCTGTTACTCCCCAACCCTGGTAGGCAGTATACACAGTTGGGAGGAACCTAGCGATATACAATACTGTAGGTCATTTCTAACCTTATGTCCAAACTAAAATGACTACAGTCACCCAGGTCAGGAGTCCCCTATGGGGATGGTGGGCACTAGTCAATATTGGAATAGAGA